>CM046387.1:30051354-30088574 GCA_025413485.1 Ficus microcarpa | reverse complement strand
ATTTTAACATTTTATTACCATTGGTTTATGTGTTCATTTTTTTTTCCATGTAATAATGACAACAAATTGTCATTACAAATATTTTAAAAAATTGAACTTCATATCTACAGGTTCTAAAGTTTAAAAATTTCTCCAGAAAAAAAAAAGATTTAAAGTTTACACATCCGAATACAAAGAAAACAAATTGTTAAGAACTACTAATTTCGCAGTTTAAAATCATAACGTTAGCATTGTGTAAGAGATGATCAATTAACGACACGTCGCCAGATTTGGACCTCAATGGACCGATTCAAGGAAACAAAGGCCCATCAAATCTCAAGCCTTGAGTCTCATGGCCCGGTCCGAAAGAGAACACAGTCTGGGTGGCCGGTTTGATCCCATTCTAAAAGATGGACGGATATTTTTTTAGTTAAAATCATCATTTGTCATATTTTTCGGGTCAATCAATTTGGGGGAGAGCTCCTCCATTGCAAATATCGATCTCGAATTAAAAGGGCTTAGACAATAGCGATTCCGGTGAGTCTCTGTCCGAGATCTCCGATGCGATCTCATGGTGCCAATGGAGAGAGGGAGATCGGTGTTAATCCAATCTAGATCATATGAAATCGGTGGAGTTCCAGACAATTCAAGCAACTTTCGTAGTCAGATTTCTTCTCTCGGTGTTGTATCTGTGGTTGGTATGGTGGCCTAAGGAGAAGAAGATAAGATTTGGAACATTTTTCGTTTTGGTATTTTTTATGATAGATCACTGATCCATCATAGTTAATCAGTGTTAATCGAAAAATTGGTGATCTATATTATAGTAAATTAGTGATCGATCAAATTAACTGTATTCTATGTAGTCAATCATTAATTGACCATTATTTAAAAAATTGATTGATCATTTTAAAAAAAATAATCATTTCCTGAATTTTTTAAAACTTTAGTCATTCGTTAAAAAATCCCTTACAAAAAGGCCATTTAACTATAAATCCCTTTTAGCATGTAGCCATTTTAAAGAATATTCAAGGTAAATAGCATCTTTTAAAATATTTGAGATTAAAAAAAAAAAAGAAGCATATTAGCTTATGTTTGGTTCATCAATTAGTATTGAAAAAACTCAGTTTTTATCTCTTCTAAAAAGTTAACTCAATTTCACATTCACAGTTCCAACAGTAACTAAAAAGCTCAAGCTTTAAGAGCCTGTTTGGTGTTACAATCAAAATCTTACAATTACTATCCAATTTTAGTTTTTTTTCCCTCAACTTCACTATTCATACAGTTTTGTAACTTAAACTTTAAAAGTATATAACTTCATATAAATAAGTCTAAATGAGATATATATATTTTAAATTGCATAGAATTTCGAAATGAACGAAACAAGTTCCATGTGGATATTTTTTTTCCAAGCACATGTTAAGTTTTTACACTTTTCAACTTCAGTTATTCAAATACTTCGATAAATATACAATCAATTCAAATCTAAATTCTGTAATATAAATATTAGCACCAAACGCATTCTAAAAATCCATAACTTTGCATATACAAGTTCAAATTAGATGCTTTTTTAATTATAAATTGTATAGAATTTTGAAATGAATAAAACAATATTCATATTGATATTTTTTCTAAAAAAATTTCAATGGTTTATACTTTTTAACTCCCATCAGTTAAATGTAAAACCAAACATATAACTCAACTCTAAATCAAAATTTTCAACTCAACCCGACACGCCAAACTTTCCAAACGCATGCTTAGTTTAGATAAATAAACCTTTTTTTTTTTTTTGGGCAATTGAATTATCTATACAGACTTGGGGAGTTTGGTGGAGTAGTTTGAGTTGAGATTTTTAAGTTGGAATAGTAAATTTTTTTTAATTTTCAGAAAAGACAAAAAACTTTTTGGGAAAAAAACAAAAACTTTTTGGGAAAAAGACAAAAAAAAATTTGAGTTGAGTTGGGTGAGTTGATATGCCAAAGAAGCCAATGTATTATTTACCTAAAATATTTTAAGTGTTATTGAGTTCTTCTCTCAGTTTCTTGTAAGAGAGTCTCTGTTTCATATACGTGTCTATGTATATAGATCAACAAATACTCAATAATTCTCTACATAATCTCCAAGTCTACTATTATATTTTTAGGAATTGTCTCGTGAACGGCAGCCGTACGGTCCGGCGGCACAACCGTTAAACCTGGGGGGAGAAGCTCTCTCTTTGCGGTCGACAATGGCAGAGACGAGGCGCAAGGGAGGGGACGAGCAGGATGGCTGCAGGAAAGGGAAGCACTCTCTCTCTCTCTCTCTCTCTCTCGGAGGTGTTCAGGGGAGAGGGAGTGGCGGAGGCGGAGGCGGAGGAGAGTTTGGCATGCCTAGGGGGTGTGGGAGTACTTAGAAGACAATGACTAGTAGTCGAGGTTGCAGGAGACCGTTGAGATGATATCCTTCTCAAGGAATGGGCACAGTAAGGAGGAGAATTCATCAGAGGTGGGGATGGGGGGGGGAGGGCCGGCCGTTCGTGTCTGGCAAAAGTTGGGTGTCGGACACGAGAGTCTCCCCTATATTTTTAATCTTCTTTATGATAGAATCTCATATTGAAAATACATTCTATTCTCTAATTTGATTGAGATTATTTCAAAATTAAAAAAAATTAAAAAATTTTTTTTTTGATACAGATAATTTAAAATAACTTTTTTTGATAATTCATATTTTCAGAATTTTGATATGTGTATTTATTATTGTTCTATATATAGTTGGTGGGTGGATAAAAGTATTGTAGAAATATTGATAATGCCTTTTATCATCGGATTGAGATTAATTTCAAAATAAAATAAAAAAAAGAAGTAGAAAATCAATTTTTGATACAGACAATTTAAAATAACTTTTTTTTTGATAATTCATATTTTTAGGTCTTATTTTAGAGATTTTGATATATATATATATATTTATCATTTTTCTATATAGTTGGTGGATGGATAAAAGTATTGTACAATCTCATATTAATAATGCATATCTAATTTTGTTGAGACTAATTTCAATATAAAAATATAGGGTTCGTTTGGTGTTTGGGTTGAGTTTGAGATGGAATGAAATTTTTAAATTTGAGTTGGTTGACTTTTTAACAATTAATTATAAATTTTGTTAACTTTTTAAAAAAAGATTAAAATTAAAATGAAAAAATACAGTTTAATTAGAGTTAAATCTGGATGTCAAATATGTACATAAAAAACAATTTTTGATACAAATAATTAAAAATAAAATTTTTTGATAATTCATTGCAGAAATTTTGATATGTAGATATTTTTCTATATAGTTTGGTGGGTGGATAGAAAGTATTGTCAAACACGTCGTGGTCGGTCATCTAATTGCGTTTGTGGCAATATTAATGATGATGAAGATGATGGCCCATGCATAAGGCCTTCAAGCGGGAATTAGTGGCACGTCTGAGTCAAACGCTCCTAATGATTCAACCTTATCTCCTTGGCAATTCATTATCAGAAAACCAATATCGACCGTCTTTTTCTCATGATATTTTCTTTTTTCTTTAATTGCTACATGAATTCTTCTTGGCCCACCTCCCACCAACTCTTCCACCGTATTCATTGCTTCAGGAAATCATAGGTGCACATATATAGAATACGACATGAGAGTAAACTTAGGATTCTTTTTTATTCATTTATTTTTCTTGATTAAAAACTTCAATTGTGTCGCACAATTGCATAAGAATATTTGGTACTAAAGTGATCTAAATTAAGCGCAAGGATATATTACACCCACTAAAAGATTTCTTATTACCAACCACGTTTTTACCAGTGTTTGCCATTTATATTACATTTAAGATGCGTTTGATATTCCGATTGATTTTCAAATAAAAATGAAAATTTTAGATTGAAATTGATTGAGTTTTAAAAATTGAATTATAATTTTTGTTAAATTTTTGGAAAAAGACAAAAAATCAATAATAAAGTACTACTAAATTCAAAATAAACTCAAATACCAGATGTATGCTTAAAGTGGACTCTAGTCCTCAATTTGTGATATGCGGTTTTTTAGATTAGGTCCCTCTCCACTTATATTATATCAATAGATTTTCTGTGAAGATGGTTCAGAAGGTGTGAAGATTGATCTCTCTCTCTCTCTCTTTTAATTTTTTTTTTATCGAGGAAAAAAATACTAAAGAGTTCTAAATATGATTGGTCTAGGTATATAGGTTACACATTATCACCAATAAAAAAGAAGGATAAAATGCAAATAAAAATGAAAAACAATAATAGGTACTATATAGTAGATTTCAAATCAAAAAAGGTCTCCAACATAATAAAAAAGTAATTTCACCAATAATTAATGTTACGACCTAACTAACCCTAATACTTCCTTCCAATTAGTAAACTAGATAGAGAGAGAATTATTCTGAGTCATCAAACTTCTCAAGGCCAAACCAAAGGAGGGATTAGTCGTGCTATAACCTCCATCAACCATGAGATTAAGTCCGTTCACAAACTTGGCCTCGTCGCTGGCCAAGTACACCGCCGCCTCGGCGACGTCCTCGGGCCCCGGCGTGGGGCCTTTGAGGACCGCCGAGGCGCGAATGAGCCCGTCGATAACACTCTTCTCCATACCTATCGCATTCCTCAGCATCGGCGTCGCGACGGCGCAAGGCGAGATGGAATTAACCCTAATTCCGTACTGTCCCAGCTCTACGCACAGGTTCTTCATCAGCCCCACCACGGCGTGCTTCGACACAGTGTAGGCGTGCGGCGACTCGCCGCAGCTCTCCGACGCCACGCTCGACATGAAGAGTATGACGCCCTTCCGCGCCGGGATCATAACCCTAGCGGCATGCTTGGCGCCCAAGAAACCCCCGAACACGTTGACCTCGAACACGCGCTTGAAGTTGTCGTTGTCGGATCCGAGGATTGTCGGGTCGATGTCTCCGGCGATGCCGGCGTTGTTGTACATGATGTCGAGCTTGCCGTGCCTGGACACCGCGTAGTCCACGAGTCTTTTCATGTCGGAATCGCTCGTGACGTCGCAGTGGAAGTAGGAAACGTCGTCGTTTTCGCCGAGCTCTCGGCAGAGTGAGAGGCCGAGCTCGTCTTGGACGTCGGCGATTACGACCTTCGCGCCGTGGCGAACGAATAGCCTCGCCGAGCTCTCGCCGAAGCCGCTGACGCCGCCGGTGATAATGGCCACTTTGCCTTCTAACCTGCAAATTAATTAATTAGTTATATACTTATTATTGTTAATCAGTTTGTAAAAGAAGTTAAAATAGATACCTTTTGGCAGTGGGTGGTTCGGAGGATGTTGATATGCTCATCTTTCACACTAATTGGTTTTACTCGAACTGATCTGTAGAGAAGAACTACTAGTTTTCAAGTTCTTACTTTTATAGAGAGAGTGAAAGTTAACCGAAAGTACTACTTGATGTTATGGTCATGATATGTACAGGCTGGTCAGAAAATGACGTTAATGACTGATTTTCAAGCAATTAATTGCGTTTCTTTCTTCTTTCTTCTGTTTTTCAATTTGAAAATTTTCTCTCAATTTTGATTTTTTTTACTACAGGACAGGCGGTATTACTTTTAAAAGCGGCTTAAGTTTATATCTAGTTTGCAAGTTAAATTATAAAAATTTTAAATTAAAATTGATTGATTTTTTTAAAAAATAATTATACATTTTGTTAATTTTTTTAAAAAAATATGAAAATTGAAATAAATAGATATATTTTAGTTAGAGTTAAACTTAAATATTAAATAAAATATAATTTTTTAAAAGTTACATTATAAGTCAATAATTGTTTCATATTTGATTATACTAAACAGTACAGAGTTTGAATCTCTAATCCTAATTAAAAAATGACTATATTAAAAGGAGAGATTTTGTAAATCATCGCATTGCAAATTTTTACCTAATTTAATCATCGATCTTAAGTTAAAATTTTATTTCCTATTAATTAAATATGCATTATATAAAATATGAAAGTTTAATACAATTTTAATGTAATCAAGCATTTACCTGTATCTGATCTTGATTGTGTATGATTTTAATTACTTTAATTTGGACGGATTGTGACGGTAACGTGGTCTTTGAACAGAAGCCACGCAACAGAAACAGTAACAAAGAAAGGAAAAATCAATTAGGAATAAAGCTCAAAAGAAGGCTCCAACTACTACCGAATACGTGAAAATATAGAATTATGCCATGCTAAAATAAATCCAAGCAACTGAGCCATGTGTTTGGTGGGAGGAATAGCAGAACTTGCCGAGGCACAGAATGGCACAGGAAATTGAAAATTATTTAAAGAAAAAAAAAAATATATATATATATATATCTCTCTCTCTCTAGTCTTTCCATACTTTGTCTCCGTTTTGGACCTTTATGTGTGGACAATTGTAACGGATATATATATTTTTTTTTTTTTTAGCTTTGGATCAATAAAATAAATAGGAAAAATGCATGACTTAACAATACTGCGTGCTTTTTTTTTTTTTTTTAATTAAAAAGATGTCCAAACAAATTTCAACGTTCTCGAAAAATTCGGTATCGTGGAATCCAAAGCCTTTACGTAATTTCATTTTTTTTGGTCCTATTACTAGGAAAAGCATAGGAGATGCATGCGGGGATTAAAAGATTATACATACGCACGTTTATCGAAGTTGAGATTTTTATTAGCAAATTGATTTGATTTCCCTGAATCACGTAATTAATTAATTAATTACTCAACAAAGTTGATCAGCTGATCTTGTCGGCCGTTGCTTAGGAAAAAAAATCAGACATATATATATATATATATATATATATGGATTGTCATACACACACATTTAAGCAACATTATCGAGAATACCCCAGGCATGAAAATTCTAAAGTACGTGTCTTATAAATTTAAGAGCCAAATGTTGTCTATATGTCATGAACCCAAAAGATTTTTATTTTCATTTTTTACCGGTAGTCGGTAAAATAACAAAGTATTTTGACTTGTCGGATTGATTTCAACGGTTAAATTTATAATTGTTCATGTTAAAATAAATGCGAATCTAGTCTTTCCAATGCCTCCTTTCCTTGCCGCCCGCTTAACGTACGCTAGCTACTATGAGAGTAAGCAAGCTATGTCTGGCTTGTATTTTGAAAATGGTAGCTTTTGGGTCCTATTTGCTGTTGAAATTGATGTGAATGATTGTAACAACTCTTCAACTGAAATTACATATCCAAGCTGATTAGATAAGTCATTTAAGGATCCATTTGGTGAATGAATTTGAGTTGGAAATTTTAAGTTTCAATAATAATTTTTGTTGATTTTTCAGAAAAAACAAAAAACTTTTTCAGAAAAAACAAAAAACTTTTCCAGAAAAATACAAAAACTGATATGAAAATTTGAGTTTGAAACGGTGTTCCAAACATAGCCTAATTGTTTTATCTATAAATAGATCCAACCGTTGAAATTTGAACCGAGTATTAAAAAACTTAATCTATACATCCATAGTACAAAAATACATAGTTGTCATAGAAGTGTCCAATGAAATTATTCACGAAATAATTAATTGCTTATTGAAGACAAGTTGTGCACATAATTTATCTTTTTTGTTCATACTACCACTTATGTGTATTGCATTTGCACGATCAAGTGTTAAAAATTAAAAAAAAAATGAATATATATATATATATCGATAGCATATACTTTCAACTACTATTTTAAGAGAAACATCTTTAAAGTCCATCAAATGAAATTGTATAATCCTAGAGTGGGGATACCTTTATTATAGCCATTGTCATCATGGGTTCATTTGTTTGTGGGAAATAGAATGATGTAAAAAATAGAGAGTGATTGGACAAGCTTAAACGTTGTAGTTTAATAATTTTGCACGGGATATCATGACATGGACCATGGTACAAAGGGTGTTTAATTAGTGGTATTCTGATTTCAAAAGGGTGGTGATGAAACTGCAAACTTGTTTGGACAGCAAGTCCGGACCAAAATTTTTGTCTTAGTTTTTGTTTAGTTTTTTGTTTTGAAAAATCGATATAAATTATAGCAAGGTTTGAAAAAAATTAACTAATTCCAATTTAAAAACACAGTACACCAAACGCACCTTCAGTTGTTTGATGTAAGGTTGCAGTTAGCATGCCCCTCACATTGATATTAGGGTTTAGAGAAGGAAAAACGGAGAAGTACCGTGGTTTTTTTCAAAGATAATTAACACCCGTGGCTGGTCGCAAGTTTGTGTGTTTGTGTGTGTGTGTATGGGTTATTTTATTTTATTTTTTATTTTTTTATTCTTTAATTTGAACAGGTCTAACATTAGTGTTAATGAAAAAAGATTAGGGTGGTCTACCATGTCCTCCTTTGTAACTAAAGTTCCTTTCAATATATGCAAATTTTAGTTGGCCAATTTTGATCTGACGGTTTAGATCAGTACTCAGCATACCCTACCGTTGGGTTGGGTGCAATAGAGCAATCTCACTGCTAGTAATTTGCCATTGTAAATGCACGCGTAAGGCCTAGTTTTGAAAAGAAAGAAAAAGTGAGACATGACAATTAATGTTATATGATGAAGTAGGGCCTCTGGAGGGAGCCTCAGGCTCTCCTTACCTCACCACATGATCCTCTATTTGTTATTATGCACGTAATAAATTCATATATAAATATATAAATATATATATATATATTTCCTTGTAGGGTAGTTCATGACAATTGTATTTATTACCCCTTTAAAATCTTTTTCTTTTTCTTTTTTTTTTTTTGAATTTTAAATACTGATAGGTTTGAGAACCACTGAACCAGATTGGTATCTTCTATCTAGAGGCAAGGTATGCCCTGTTCCTATCCTCGTCAAAAAAGGGACAGGACCGGTTGTGGAGATTTCCCGTCGAGAGAACCTTCCACATACCTACCTCATTCCCCCATTAATATAACTATGCATTTTGAATTTGTAATTTTTTTAATAAATTATACAACTTAAAACAAAGAATAATTAACACATACTGATTAGTATTAGCTAAATAAGATTACTAACTAAAAGTTAACTTATTATTTCCTTCTTTTTTAGTGAAAAGATATAGTTAGTAATCATCTTTAAAAAAAAAAAAATGTTCTAATTAAGTTTAAAGAGTTAACATACACATATATACATTATATTAATATATATCATATATGTATTATTGAGATGGAGGTGGGACGGTAATACTTCCACCGTTCCTGCCTCGCTTTTAATTCAGAGAAAGACTTCATTCCCATTTCTGTCTCCATCCCTATCCTTAAATATTATTCCTCATCTCCACTCAATTTGGATTGAAGTCTCACGGAGCCTGTCTTTACAGAGAATATTGTCATCCCTATTACTAATCCAATTTTGACCTCCCAATTAATGTTTAACCAATCAAACTATCATTTAAACAATTTAAAAAGTTTTAAAATGATTTTTATACTTTAATTTCAAGTCCGTGACATAGCTTATTAGAATTAATTAAACACTATTTGTGACATAAAAAATTAACGAGGGGTAACCATTAAAATCAATGTGTATAGCATAAATGTATATATTAAAGAACAAACTTCTCCAACGGCAAAACTCTCATTTCCTATGAGAGATCCTTTTTTTTTTCCCCCCCAATTCTCGAGATCTTGTTCTATAAGTATGATCGTTGTATCCCGAGAGTAATTTTGTCATGTCCAACGTTACAAATATATCTAGTACAACAAGGATAAATTGTCCACACAAATAACTAATTAATTTTTCCAGCCAAAATAATAATAATAATAATAATTAATTAAGCAGCCACCAATGTGCAAGCTTGGAACAATTTACATAAGCTCTGGAAAGATAATAAAATGTAATTGACAACATTTTTGTCGCTGATACATGAAGATTATGGCTGATCTTGATACTGAAACAGGTTGAAAGAAGGATTAACAATGGTGAAACCTCCATCAATGACAAGGTTATGGCCACTTACATACCTTCCCTCATCACTAGCCAAAAATAGAGCTGCATTTGCCACATCCTCTGCCTTAAGCGTCACATGCTTTAGGTTCGCCATCGAATTCGCAACCTTTTCGACCCCGTCATCGTCAAACCCGAGATACTTCCTGGACGCAGGAGTTGATACCAAAAACGGCGACAAGCAATTCACTCTGATTCCGAATTGTCCCAACTCGACCGCCGTGTTTCTCGTTAGTCCCACCACCGCGTGCTTCGCGCACGTATAGGCGTGTGAACTTGCGCCACCAATTGCCGAACATATGCTCGCGGTTGAGATGATGCTGCCACTTCTAGCCGGGACCATCACCTGCGCGGCGTGCTTGATGCCAAGGAAGACTCCGGTCAGGTTCACGCTCAGCGCATGCTCGAAATCTGCCTTCTTGTTGTCGATGATCCGGGCCTCGTATTGGCCTATTATGCCGGCGTTGTTGAACATTATGTCAAGCTTTCGGAAGGCCTTGATGGCTTTGTCCACGGCATTTTTCACTTGGGATTCGTCTGTGAAATCGCAGTGGACGTATTCGGAGTTTGCTTGGCCTAAGGATTTGCACACCGAATGGCCTAGTTCGTCTTGGATGTCTACTATGACTAGCTTGGCTCCGTGGAGAGCGAACACTTTGGCCGCGCATTCGCCGATTCCGCTTGCTCCTCCAGTTATCAAAGCCACCTTTCCTTCTAGCCTACATGATTACAAGATTAGAAACAGAATATTTCTCATTACCAAATGGTGCAATTGGGCTTAAAATAAACTTCTAAGAAAACACTGATGTAAAATATTTCATGAAGTAGAACCTTTTCTGTCATTTTTTTGCTAATAAAGTTTCAATCTGCAGTTTTAGCTATTGAATTAATTTTTCAAACAATCTGATCTGTTGAGTGTTCACGTTAAAATTTACAATGCACGACACAAATTGTTTTTATTCATAAATCAGACTGTTAAAAAGATTAAATAGTTAAAACTGTACTTTGTACCCTTCATGAGAGGAGACAGTATTTCACCATCGAAATCTCCATTTTATAGGACTCAAATTTACAAAACTAACCTTCTTGATACCGCGGAGAGTAATGAGATGCCTGCCATTTCTGAAAAAGAGTCAGAGAAATTGGTGGAATCAGCTGTTGCAATAACGAAACCCAGACAATTTATTTATAGCATTTACATTTACTCGTACGATTTGCCAATTTATGGCCTTTTAAAGCTTCTTAACTTTTGCTCTTTCGTTTTCGTTTTATTTTGTTATTTTGTTATTTGTTTTTTTATTCTTCTTCTTCTTTTCTCTCTCTCTCAAAGACTGATAATTAAATAATGGAAGGCCCACTTGTTCTTATGTTGTTTTCTTGTTTTCTTGTTTTTTTATTATTCTTCTTCTTCTCTCTCACTCAAAGACTGATAATTAAATGATGGAAGGCCTACTTGTTCTTGTCACAGTTTGATGAGTGATGCCATAAATCTTGGAAAAATCTTCTCTTGAATGCTCTCATCTTTCATGCATTAATTACAGAAAAAAAAGAAAATCAATTAACTACGTACAAACAAACAAAAAATATAAATTTCCCTTTCATTATCTTCCGAGAATTAATTACCAAAACAAACGAAAAAAGATCTTTTACACGCACTGCCATTTTTTATTATTGCAGTTACTAAAATAATATACACTCAGGCAAGCAGCTAATCAAGAATACACAAGCGTATAAACAGTACAAATAAATTTTGTAGAGACAGTAAATTAGGCAAGACTTTAGAGTGGTTCACCCTCAATTCGAGAACTACGTCGTACTAGGGTTTTTTAGTCTTTTTCTTTTCAAAGAGACGATCAAGGTTGGTCTGGATATTGAAACATATGGAAAGAAGGGTTGACAATGGTGAAACCTCCATCTATGAAAAGATTATGACCACTTATATACCTAGCCTCATTGCTAGCTAAAAACAGGGCCGCATTTGCAACATCTTCCGCCTTAAGCGTCACATGTTTTAAATTCGCTATTGAATACGACAACTTCTCAAGCCCCTCCTTGTCAAGCCCAAATAAGGTCATAGCCTGAAAGGTTGCCACGGCATACGGCGACAAGCAATTCACTCTGATTCCGAATTGTCCCAACTCAACAGCGGTGCTTCGGGTTAGGCCTAACACCGCGTGTTTTGAGCACGTATAAGCATGTGGTGTCACACCACCGATGTAGGAACTTATGCTGGCGGTCGAGATGATGCTGCCGCTTCTCGCGGGGATCATGGCCTGTGCAGCATGCTTTATGCCTAGAAAAACCCCGGTCACGTTCACGCTCAGCACGCGCTCGAAATCAGCCTTCTCATTGTCAATGATTCGCGCGTTGTTCGGCTCCATTGTGCCAGCATTGTTGAACATTATGTCAAGCTTTCCATAGGACCTAACGGCATTGTCCACCGCGTTTTTCACTTGGGATTCATCCGTGACATCACAATGGACGTATTTGCAGTGTGTTTGGCCTATTGATTCACTGACAGAGTGGCCGAGCTCGTCTTCGATGTCTGCTATTACTAGTTTGGCTCCATGGTTAGCGAAGACTTTAGCGGTGCTTTCGCCGATTCCTCTGGCTCCTCCGGTTATGAGAGCTACCTTGCCCTCTAGCCTACACAATTACATGAAAGGATGCTGATTAGCATTTTGATTTGTATGAAATAACCAACAATTTCTCATCCACAATCGAATAAACTCTGCTTTTTTTTTCAGGATATAAAAAAATGATTAGAATACTTAATCTCATCTATGATAAGCAGTACTAGTGTATTTTCAGCCAGGAAAAAAAAAAAAAAAAGTCAATATGAATTGGGAGTTTTGAGGAAAATACTTATATTATATGTTGAGGAAGCTAAGTTGCCGTTTGAGTAGAACACCCCCCCACAAAAAAAAAAAAAAAAAAAAATGTCACATTGAAGAAAATAAGAATTGGCCTTCTGTTTTCCTCTGTTTTGTTCTCTGCAACTGCTATAAATGTTACTTTTGTGTGTTGAAAACAAATAGCTTGTGGCCTTGATGGAGGTTTGTTATTTCTGAAATAATAGGCAAAAGACATAATTAAAGCTTGAATTATTGAAGAATGGTCGTGTTTTTTTTTTGGTTAAGTTGTTATTTCACGAGTTTGGGATAGGATTATTTCATGTGGTGAAACATTGAGTGTGTGTATATATATATATACACACACACATTATCTAGAGTGCATTCAATTGAGAAAAGAGAGAAACTAGAGAGGGGAGAGGAGAGATAGATAAAGCATTAAGGATGTCAAAGGGTTTAGGCAAAGAGAGGCTGAAAGAGTTTATTGTGTAATTTTGAAATGGTTAATAAATTTGTTTCTCTTCTATCATAGATATCAACAATTTTATCCAATCATGTAAATTTTTATCTTCTTCATATTTCCATTAATTTCTATTTTAATCTATTTTTTTATGTTGCGTATTCGGCATAGGCTTGCTTTTCCTCATGAACAAGTTGAAAGTCCCAAGTTTAAAAAGCAAAGACATGGCTCTAGCACGAGACAATTCCATTGATTTAGAAAACAAGCACACAAAATTATGATCATGACTGCGTATAAAATTCCTTCTCTATATATTATTTAGATCATACCACCGGCCAAAGGAGAGAAAAGAAAAAAAAAATTACGAATTTTTTATTTTTTTAATTTGACAGGATTTTTTTACAACTCATTCATGATCTCATATATGACTAGTCACAAAGTAAAGTTCAAATTGAACACTCAAAAGTCTCTAAAATGCACATGGTCCACATAAAAAGATATAAATCTTGAGACTTACCTTCGGCCGATCGCCGAGAGTAATGAAGTTGTTGCCATTGCTAATATATATATATATATAATATATACACAGAGAGAGAGAGAGAGAGAGAGAGAGAGCGTGAGGAAGAGATAAACTTGATCTGGCCGACAAAACTTTGAATAATTAATGGAAACAAGATAACCATATTCACATAACAGTAGTAGTACAAGTACTAGAGTGATAAGATTCAAAAAGTCAAAGCCAATCCCTTATCCTCTGTCTCCACTCTCCGCCACTAATCCTTCCCATGTCCCACCGAATAGAAACGTCCACATCAAATAATTACAACGTTTGGAAGAGTTTTATTTGTTTATTTATTTGCTGATTGAACTTTTGGGAGAGTTGGAACACAGTTCACAAGCTTCCTCTAATTTCTTTTGAAGTTGCGAATTCAAGGAGTACGTAGAGACATACAAAGGAGACGGGGGTGAGTAGAACTCCATCAATTATAGCCGGTGTATATATATACATGGTATATAACTTATTTCATTCAGTGTTGAAAAACTAAACGACATATCGTTTTACATGAACAGAGAATTAGATCTAATGCACTACTTGTCGTTATGCTCATAAACGACAACAAAATTTCTCAATTATGAACGAGGTGTCGTTTTTCAGTAGAAGCAAGCAGCATGCACAAGAAAAATCGACATGCTGTGTTTGGTGGCAAACCACAATTCACTCTAAACGAAAAACGACATCTTGATCATTCTCATTTGCTTTTATTTTATGTGATCTCATACATAATTTAATAGTTATTTTTATATCAAATTTTATTATATTGTAGATGTAAAATTTGAATTTTACACCTCAGGATAAAATCAGATGTGGATCCCACACCTCCAAATTCAAAAAAAATGTAAAATTCAAATCTCTAATCTCAAGTTAAAAAAAAAAAAAAAAGTTGAATCATTAAGATAAGCGGTAACGACACTTCATTACTATTTATAACATGAACATAAGTACACAACTACAATACCAAATACCTTTAAAAAAAATTACCATGACAAATTTAGACCAAAAAAAAAAAACTACAACGAAATATTATACATTTTTTCTTAATGTTGCTTTTTCCAGAAACTTTGAAAGTATACTTGTTTGGTAGTAACGTTTAAAAATGTATTTTTGAATAATAAACAATTGCAGAGAACGAACACTATTATTTTTCATTGAAATTCTTTGTTTTATAATTTATAAAAGAGGAACCAGCTACGTGCTTCCATTAAAAAAAAACAAACAAAAAAAAAAAAAAAAAAAACAAACAAACAAAACAAAAACCGAAAAAAAAAAAAACAAAACAAAAAACAAAAACAAAAACAAAACAAGTATCGGTCCAAATATCATCTAACAAATTTCAACATAGACTTAATATGCCGAATTATTTCAAATATTATAGTATAACTTTCTTTTTCACTAAAAGAAATTGTTAAGTACAATTTAATTTACAGCAAGTCAACCTCCTTGCGTTTAACCGAAAAAAAAAAAAAAAAAAAACTCCTTGCGTACAGCAACAAAGTTAAATTGCCGATCAGAGAGACTGAAAATAGAGACAAGGAAAGGCTATCTGGTTCTCACTCCTGGAAATTAGAAGAAAAGATAAGATAAGAAAGATTGACTAACACTGAAAAGTCCAAAATCATGAATTAAAAAGTAAAGATGCTATTACCAAAGATTATGCATATTGGACGACTGAGTTGCTAGCTAATTGTCTTAGTATATATTATTTTTCATGGAAAAACAAATGACTGCAGGCAAATTGATTACGTTTTAGGACTCACCTTTCCAATCTTACAATTTGACACTTTGTTGTATACATTTTGAAATTTCAAAGCCGTATTACAGGCAAACATCTAAAGTTCCATTAATTAATCAGGACGAAAATTGATCTGTCGCTGAAGAAATTAATTCAAGAAATCATTAAAATTTGAAAAAAAAAAAAAAGTGAACATTATACCATTTGTGATGTCTCAACTAATTAATAGATAGGTACTACTGTAAGTTTGTGTGACATGTCGGGTAATAATTTGTGGCTCTCTTGAGTTTCGCATGTGAATCAATATATAGTTGATTTATTGATATAAGAGCAACAATAATGTCGTGAATAGTGATTTATGATATCTCAAAATTTAACCAAAAATGATTATCCTCGCATGTGTCTCGAACAGTTAGAGAAACATAAACATTTTTTATACAGTTTTCTTTATTAAAAATTTTGTATTTATTTGTAATTAACTTGTACTTACGTAAAATCCAATTCATATTGCTCCTTATACTAGTGAGTTTTCTTCTTTTCTTCTAGTCCATGAATGTAGTCAGCCACGTTACCGAATCACATTAAATCTTTCTATTCTATTCTTCCAATTATTATTATTATTTATTATTTATTTTTTAATATTTATTTATCATTCCAATGCACCATACTCCCACTACTTCCCCTACACGCTCCTACACATCACCCATACATACCATATTCCTTTTATTATGATCCAGGATTGGATAAGTTAACGGAGCCTCATTGGATAAGGTATAAGGGCATGTTTGGGGAAATTTAACAATTTGTATAAAGCTACCTTGATTATGAATTCTATAATTTGTTCCATTTTAGGAAATTTCTTGATCTGAAGGAGATTTAATAGTCTTTGGTAGTTTTTCTGATTATATTATTATAATTTTTTTTATTTTTTTATTTTACATAAAAGTTAAATTAAGGTGCTCTTTATTATTGAATTTTCTTCTCCTAATTTGTTGATGGAGACACATTGCTGAACTACGTTAATCATTATGTTCTCTTCTTCCTTTTATTTATCTTTTTTTTTTTTTTTTAATTTTTAAGATGAACTTTAGGGTGATTCTCTTTTTATCTCTTGAATTTTCAAAACTCTAATTGTTGTTGAATTTTGAATTAGTTCCACTTAATCTCCTTTATTAGAATTGTCAACGAAAACAGATAGAAAATGGGAAGGTGAAGTACTGAGATCATGATGCAATCATTTTTCATTTGTTTTTAACGGAAACTCTAAAAAATGAGGTACACTTAATTTTCAAGTCGAGTAAAAGCACCCACAAAATAGCTAGCTTTCAAATACATATTTGCGCAGACACAAACCTATATAATATTGTTCGGATATTGGAGCACTTAAGTACTATAGTATTGAAACAAACAAACTGATAAAACAGTTTTGACGTTCTAGCTCAATTCTCATCTGGGTACTGAAACAAATTCATAGTAGGATTAACGATGGTAAAACCCCCATCAAGAAGAAGACTATGCCCACTTATGTACCTCGGCCTCATCACTTGCCAGAAACAAAGCTGCATTTGCAACATCCTCAGTCTTAAGCGTCACATGCTTAAGATTACCCCAAGACTTAAATGTATTCTCAAGCTCCTCCGGATCATTTTTCTCAAAAAATTTGGTAGTCATGGGAGTTAAGAGAGGATACGGTGCCAAGCAGTTCACTCGGATTCCGAATTGTCCCAACTCGACGGCTGCGTTTCTCGTCAGGCCTAATACGGCGTGCTTCGCGGCGGTGTAGGCATGTGAGGCTCCACCTGCAATGTGAGAACACATGCTCGCGGTTGAGATGATGCTCCCACTTCTCGACGGGATCATGGCCTGCGCGGCGTGCTTGATGCCGAGGAAGACTCCGGTCACGTTCACGCTCAGCACACGCTCGAAATCAGCCTTCTCGTTGTCGATGATTCGCGTCTTGCTCTTGTCGACTATGCCGGCGTTGTTGAACATTATGTCTAGCTTTCCATAGGTCTTGACGGCTATGTCCACGGCGTTTTTGACATGGGATTCGTCCGTGACATCGCAGTGGACGTATTTGCAGTTTTCTTGGCCGATCGATTCGCAGACCGCATGGCCGAGCTCGTCTTGGATGTCAGCTATGACTAGTTTGGCTCCATGGTGGGCAAACACTCTGGCCGTGCATTCTCCAATTCCTCTTGCTCCTCCGGTTATTACAGCCACCTTCCCTTCTAGCCTTTTTTTTTTATAAATATTGACATTTAATTTCTATTAATATATAATTTAAAATAGTATTATACATTAGGGTATAAAATAGAACAAGATATTAAATATATCATGCATTTTAATATATTTTTGTTTTGGCGTTGTAATTTTTTGCAGGCACGCAGAAAAGGCAACTTCTTTTTATTTTTTATTTTTTATTTTTTATTTTTCATATAACAATGTCCAATTGAGATTATTAGTTATCGTGAGTATTTAATACTATAATATACAACACAAGACACTAATCTATACTCGTCTCGAAAGCTTAAATTGTTAAGTGATTGGCAAATAATAATTTTATATTTTCACTCACTCTCACTTGTAGGTTGAACAATGGACAAACATGTGGATAAATATTAATTTTAAAAGTCCAACATATATATAGTTTTTTAAAAAAACCCGAAACATATTAATAGAGTCTGTAATATTAATAAATGGGTTTAAAAGTGTAACTGTATTTGTTCGAATTCAGAACACATTCTGATACTTTGTTAACATAAAAGAAAGATCACACTATATATATTATTTTTTCCAAATAGAAAGTAGGGTTACATTTTATTATATTATTACACGAGAAAATAAATTATAAATATATAAAGATTGGTCCCCATCCTAAAAAAGAACTAAAAAAATCCTCTAAATTAAACCCAAACAAGATTAATTATCTTATCGGTTAACAAAAAAAAAAATTAAATAAATCAAACAAAACTTCAGAAAATAAAATAATCACTGAATTCTAACATATACTCAAAAAGGAAAAAAAAAACAAAAAAACAAAAACAAAAACAAAAAACAAAAATGTGTAGAACTTTATGTTAGGAAAGAAAAACACTAAAGAGTAATTTTGAACTAACCTTCTAGGCACTGCAGATAAGGATGAAATGGATGCCATTTAGAGTGTGTGTGTGTGTGTTGGGGGAGGGGGGGGGGGGTGGTGTTTAAGTCATAAAGACAACAAGTCCAATATTGCTAATTTATAGGAAAGATTACCAGGTTTTTATGACGTCATAATTGCCTACGTGTCGCGTGGATATACGTCAAAATTAAAGTTGGGCGATTAATGATGGCGTTACTCATAATTTTGCCGCTTTTCATGCTTGGACTTTTCCATGACTAGGTACATGCATCTTCTCAGAATGCCCAAAAGCCACCCGTTTCATTCAATGGTGCCAATTCAAAAGAAAAATGAGGATGTTGAATGTAACTTCTTACCTAAGGCTTTGTTTGCATTGTAGAGTTTCTATTTTACTTCTAATCAATAAAAAAAGAAATAAAATCGGCAATTTTTTAATAAGTATTCGGAATCGTAATTTAAAAGAACTTAATAAGTAAAAATGATCTTGAAATTTATCAACAAGTAAAAATGTCTAAACAAAGTTTAGATATTTAACTTAATTAAACTTCCATATAAGCTTTAAAGTCTATTTAATTTTTTTTCTTTCGAAAGTCATATGTATATATGTGTATTTATTTTGAGAGGAAGCAATCTTATGAAAACTTGAAGCTTTTCTAATAAATCATTAAGGGCTCACTTGATAAAATTTTTATTTTTTACTTTTAGTTAATAGAAAAAGAGAAGTAAAAGTTGTGATTGTTCAATAAGTGTTTGGGAACCTCATTTTAAAAGAGATTTTGAAGTGAAAATGATTTTAATGTTTTTTAATAAGTCATAAAAATATTAAAATAAAATTTATAATGTCTAACTTAAACTCTAATATAAGTTTGCAAATCTATCAAAAAGAATTTTTTTTGGAAGTCATATTTTTTTTTAAATTTTGATAGTAAGCTCTTCTGGTAGATAATATAATCACTTTTAGAAGCAATTTTGGACTTAGAAAGGCCAAAAATGGTTTTTCAAAAACTTTGTCAAATAGGTTCTTAAACACTTTTAGAAAAAGTTTTTGAACAAACAATAATTTTTAAAAAGCTTTATCAAATAGGACCTAAGTAAGATTTAATGATAGGCACACACTGGAGCTAGCTTAGCGAGGATTCAAAATCTTAAATATCAACTTTACAATCTATAGAAGGTTTTCTTTTAAATTAAGTAAATGAATATTCATAAAATTCGTATTGAATAGTAAAAAACGAAAAAAAAAAAAAAAAATCTAAGATAGGCAAGGAGTTTATACATAGAAAACGAAAACTTAGAAATCCTAGAGAGAGAAACTCAGGACATCAAAGTGAAAATATACTAAAGCAGACAGAAAACGACACTTTCCTTAAGAAACGTGAAAACATGTGAGGAGAAAGTGAAAGCGACAAGAAATTTAAAACTCAACATCAAACTTGAACCCGCAGATAGAGACAGACGAGTGCAATACTATTATTTTCTTTCGGTATCATTCTTTTATTTTTTGGTGAAAAGGATAACACCATTACAGTGTCAAATATCTAGATTACAATAATTTGAAACTTTAACATATGATAAACCACCTCCATTGTGGAAGAGGGATATCAAAGAAAAACGAATAAAGGATAAGAACTAGTGTACTACTTTTAAAGCTGGTTTATGATCTTCAAAGCGGATAAAACAGAAAAGAAATATATATATATATAATATGAAAGATTTATTAATCCTTGAATAAAATCACGTTAATCCTTGTATATTTCTTCTTCTATCTTTTTTTTTTTTTTTTTTTTCACTCATTTAATTATTTTTATTTTTTAAATTGATATCAGAACCAGATCATTGACTGCAGATGCAAAACAGCAAAAATAATAGCAAAAGGGCAAAACCCACCCGTCAACTAGTAAAACTCTAAACCGCAAATGTCAAAACACCCTTCAAAATCATCATCCATCTTCAAATCAGCACACAGGGTCGCTTAGCCGTCTAGTCAAAAACCGGCTGCTTTCATTTCTATAAGTTGAAGGCCTGTGTAAAGCAAGACTGATGTCTTTGATTATTGTACTCTTTTTAAAAATATTGATCAAACTACAGGTGATTTAAAATAAAATAAAATAAAAACACACACACACACACAAAACACAAAAAAAAAAAAATGAAAAAGAAAAAGAAAATTGATTGCTTGATTGTAGAGAGAGAGAGAGAGAGAGAGAGAGAGACAGAGACAGCAAAGAAAAAGAGAGAGAGAGAATTCTTTGCCGTTAAAAAACAAAAAGTTAGTTTGATTGACAGAAAACAAAAAAGCAAAAATAGTCAAAAAATTATTGAACTTTCTGTGACAAAATATGTTCATGTTATTGTATATGAAGTTTATCAATATTATTGGTGCAAAAATAGTCAAAAAATTATTGAACTTTCTGTGACAAAAAATTATTGAACTCTACGACGGTATTAGATTGGAATAAAATTTTTGGTGCGAGAGAAAGTTGAGATTTCATGAAATAGAATGATTGATCGACTTATTCGTTTAATTACAATTTTGTGATTCTTTTCATTTTTAGAGTTCATGTAATATTATATATATCAATTATCTTGATTCTAGGATTTGATTTAGATTTTCTGATTATATTTCTTTTCTATATAATCTTGTACAAATTTAGTCGAAATTCTAATTGATAATTATTTGAATTCTAAATTTCAAGTGATATTAGTTTATTAAATATGCTCTTCACATATACTTTTACTTATATTTTTTTAATTAAAGTTACTCTCTCAAATAATTTATTTTTAAAATATCTTTTTCCTTTTTAAATATAACCCTTAAATGCTTTTCTATGTAATTTTTCTGATAAAAAATATTTTAATCAGATTAAAGCATATAAGAATATAGTTAGTTTAAAGTTCACAAGTTATCCAACGATTATATCTATCCCTTCGCGAAAAAAGACAAAAAAAAAAAAAAACAAAAACAAAAATCATATATACATATATATGCACAGAATAGTAAAGTGTGTCAACTTCAAATAAAAAAATAAAAAAAAAAAGAATAGTAAAGTGTGTGGGTCTAACAAAGACAACGTCGGTGCTTGAGCTTGATTCTGAATATCTTTTTAGTAGTGGGCATTCAGATTAAGTACAATAAAATGTCTCCTAGAAGATAAAAGAACAATAAAAGCAGTGTTAAAAAACACCAATTTTATTTTTATTTTTTTCAAGTTCGTGTCTTCAAAAGATTAACATAAAACGACAACAAAGTTAGAAACATAATATTCAGTAGTAAACACCAAAAACATTACAGCGACAAAAAACTACATTAAACATTGAAACATTCAGTAACGTTGAAGCAGAATATTATAGGGAACATTGAAAATGATCAAGGCTGATCTGAGTGGTGAACCAAGTGGAAAGAAGGATTAACAATGCTGAAACCACCATCAACAGGAAGGTTAAGGCCACTTATGTACCTTCCCTCGTCGGAAGCCAAAAACAGAGCCGCATTCGCCACATCCTCCGCCTTAAGTGTCACATGCTTTAAGTTCGCACACGAATTAAAAAAACTTCTCAATCTCCTCCGCGTTTCGCCCAAAATATTTTGTCAGCAAAGGCGTCGCTACGCCATATGGCGACAAGCAATTCACTCTGATTCCGAATTGTCCCAACTCAGCCGCCGCGTTTTTGGTCAGGCCTAACACAGCGTGCTTCGAAGCGTTATAAGCTTGGGAGCCTGCACCACCAATACAGACAGCTGCACTAGCAGTTGAGATGATGCAGCCGCTTCTTGCGGGGATCATTGTCCGAGCAGCGTGCTTTATGCCGAGAAAAACTCCCATTGCATTCACTCTCATCATGCGCTCGAAATCTGTCTTCTGCTCTTCTGGGATTCGCGTGTGGCCCTTGTCACCTGTGCCGGCATTGTTGAACAAAATGTCCAGCTTTCCGTAGGCCTTAACGGCTTCGTCCACTGCATTTTTCACTTGTGATTCGTCCGTGACATCGCAGTGGACGTATTTGCAATTTGTTTGGTCTATGGATTGGCAGAGTGAACGTCCGAGCTCGTCTTGGATGTCCGCTATGACTAGCTTGGCTCCGTGATGGGCGAACACTTTTGCGGTGCATTCGCCGATTCCGCTTGCTCCTCCGGTTATCAAAGCCACCTTTCCCTCTAGCCTACACAATTGCATCAAGTTGCGAAATTAGCTCTCGGCTCCATGTTGTGATCAAGCTTTCTTAGACACACGACCGACCATAAATTCCTTTCGCCTTTTTTAAATTAAAAATTATAACCAGAGAAGTATAATAAATTAGCAGGTTGTTATCTAATTAAATTTTTAATTTTGATAAACTAATCCTGAGTTAATAACATATTGCCCGAGTTTCCTTAAATTAACGAACAAGATTAAATCGATTATTTAAAACACTTTAGTAAATTCTTGGGATGATTTATTAAAGTTAAAATTTTCATGGATAACTTGCTCTAGTGTTTTAGGTTTATTTAAAAAGTATATCTCGGCTTTTTTTTTATCTCGTCAAATGTATAAATAAAGATTACTGATACACAAATTCATTTCTTTAATCAATCAAAATTCATTTTGCCTCAAAAATACCCAAAACCCCTTAAAAGAAAAATAAAAAAAATGTAAAGAAGAAGAAGAAGAAGAAGGTGGAAATGGGAATATCATTTTTTGAAGATTTTCTATTCCTTTTACATTTTTTTTGAATTTGTTTCATTATTTTAAAGGTATTTTGGACATTTTCAAGATCAAAATAGAGTGTTCATCAAGAGAAGGTATAGATTATGTATTTATATACACACACACACTTAATTAGATTAAAAACCTGAACGTATACTTCATAAATAAACTTAAAAAACGCATGAGGGAAAAAAAAAGTTAAACCCAAAAAAAAAAAAAAAGAAAAAGAAAAAGGCCCTTACGTAAGTTGAGATAAAAATACTCAGCAAAAATAAATAAATAAATAAAAGAGTTGAGATTGACATTGTTTTCATCTGCAATGAACTTCACAAACACACAAATATTCACCAAGAAATTACCATCACAAAAACAGAGGGAAAAAAAAAAAAAGAAGGGAATTCGGCGGTCTAACCTTCTTGACACTGCCGATAATAGTGAAGTGGTTGCCATTGCAGACAAGAGGGTCAGGAGAGAGCCAGGAATCTAAATTGTTGTTTCTCTGTAATGTACTTATTTGCTCTTCATGATCAGTTTTTGTTGTTCGAGGACTAATTTTATGGGATGTAAAAAAAGTCAGCTACATTACAAGACTCAATTACACCCGTTGGATTATAATCCAATGGTACCGATGATGCCCTGCTTAAAAAGTACATTTTGCTTTGCATTACTTATTCGAAAGTGTTGTCTTCTTCGTGTTGGATTAATTTTTCAAGAATAAGTGTTTGGTATGTTAGTTTGAGTTGAAATATTTTAGTTGTAATAGTAAATTTTTTTGAATTTTCAGAAAAAACAAAAAACTTTTTGAAAAAAAGACAAAAACTTTTTAAGAAAAAGACAAAAAAAAATTTAAAATGAGTTGGAGTTGGACCGGTTGCCAAACTCCCCCTAAGTTCCTACCAATAATTAATAAAAAGAAATAGTCGACCGTGCTTGTGGTCCTTTTATATTTATTATTATTATTATTTATTTTTATTAAACAGTTACAAAAAGAGCCTGTGGTTCGTTGACCGCTTAGTTGTTGATGCTTAAATTGTCAAACTTACATTATTGCTTTCCATGAGCATTAAATTTATTGAGCTCTTTCTCTCTCCTTTTCTTTTCTTTTCTTTTCTTTTTTTTTTTTTTTTATTTTTGGATGATAAAGTTGACTGGGAAACTTACATTATGATTTTGGATGCCAGCTATAACAGAGAGAAAATCAATCAGGAGCAAGACCATTAAGAAATATAAAACTCACACATACACCATATCTACACATATATTATATCTAAATACTCTAAAATGCAGCTAAAATATGCTGGATGAGTTTAATTATATGACATAGTATTTGTCGGTTTAGCTAATAAGCCAAAAGATGAGAAAATTAAAGTGCACTAATCTTATTAACAATTTAAATGCCAAACGCACCATGTTGCCTGATAAGAATAAAGTCAATAAAGGAATACTGAAAGGAAAAACAATCACGTGTCCAAAGAGTTCTCCACTTCATTTAAATTTCAACAATCAATATCACATTAGAGAGACGGATATCATTACGGATTTTTTTGTCAATAAGATTTTTTTTTCTTTTTTCTTTTCTTCTATCTTTTAGGTTCAGTATTTTCATAATATATTTAAATATGTATCTACTTTTAGGTCTCACTTCTATAGTTGTGTAGACTATTCAGATCTTAATCTAATTTGGTTAGGAGTAGCTACACTTACACCCACTATATTTATAAATACCCCCATCAAAGTACCTTTTATAAACAATATTTTCATAATTCCTAATTTAACCCTCTCACATTCAACTATTATAATTTTGATTTGATTTAAAAAAAAACATATAAAAATCTAAATAGGGGAAAAAAAAAGGTTTCCTTATCTTAGTTTTTTTTTTTTCCATAAAAAAATCTTACGTTGTTTAAAAATCACCTTGTTCATAACATTCTTCATGTTACGTATTTCTTCTTCTTCATAATTTTCTTCTGTTTTTTAGTAATCCTCCTTGTTTCCCAAAAAAAAGAAAAAAAATCGTTTAAAGGAAAAACCTTCATAATTAATGCTTAATCCTTTACTTGAACAATGGTAAAATATTTCAATTCAAGATTCACCAACCTGTCTTTGACTAGTTGTACTCTTTTTAAAAATATTTATCAAACTACACGTGGTTTAAAAAAAAAAAAAAAAAACATACACGCACAGAAAACACAAAGAAAAAAAGGCAAAAAAAAAAAAAAGATTGATTGCCTGATCGTATAGAGAGAGAGAGAGAGAGAGAGAGAGAGAGAGAGAGAGAGAGAGAGAGAGAGCAAGAAAACAAGAGAGAGAGGGAGGATTCTTTGCTGTTAAAAAAAAGTTAAGTTTATTGAAAGAAAACAAAAAAAAAAAAAAGTGAGTCAAAAAATTATTAAAATTTTCCGTGACAAAATATGTTCATGTTATTGTCCAATATGAAGTTGATCAATATTATTCTCTTTAAGATAGTGTTAGATTAGAATAAAATTTTTGGACAAGTTGGTATGCACCAATTTGAGGGAGAGAGTTGAGATTTCATAAAATAGAATAATTGATTGACTAATTCTTTTAGTTACTACTTTGTGATTATGTAATATTATATATATTAATTAATTTGATTCTAGGATTTGATTTAGGTTTTTTAATTGTAATTCTTTTCTATATAATCTTGGACAAATTTAGTAGAAATTCTGATTGATAATTAGCTGAATTCTAAATTTCAAGTGATATTAGTTTATTGAATATGCTCTTCACATATACTTTTTTCTTATATTATTTTGTTTAATTAAAATTACTTTCTCAAATAATTTATTTTTAAAATATCTTTTTCCTTTTAAAATATAACCCTTAAATGCTTTTCTATGTAATTTTTCTGATTAAAAAAGATTTTAATGAGATTAAAGCATATACGAACGAATACAATAAGTTATATGGTTAGTTTAAAGTTGACAAGTTATCTAACGATTATATCTATCCCTTCGCGAAAAAAGTAAAAAAGAAAAAAAAAAAAAAAGGAAAGAAAGTAAAAGAAAAAAAAATCATATATATATATATATGCACAGAATAGTAAAGTGTGTCAACTTCAAAAAAAAAAAAAAAAAACAAAAAAGAATACTAAGGGGGTGTTTGGTGAATAAGTTTAGTTTAAGATTTTTAAGTTTCAATAGTAATTTTTGTTGACTTTTCAGAAAAGACAAAAATTTTTTTCAAAAAAGACAAAAAACTTTTTCAGAAAAAGATAAAAACCATGATGAAAAAAGTACAGTTCAGTTTAAAATGAAATGTTGGCCAAACATCCTCTAAGTGTGTACGTCAGTACTTGAGCTTGATTCTGAGTGTCTTACCATTTGGAGGGTTGGTTTAAACTTAGGTTTAAACTCAAATTTTTGTCTTTTTTTGAAAAATTTTTTTGTATTTTCTAAAAAGTCAACAAAAATTACTATTCAAACTTAAAAATTTCAACTCAAACTCATTCACCAAACGAGCCCTATAGTAGTTGGCATTCAGATTTTATATGTGCCCCCAACAATAAATACAATAAAATGTATGTTAGAAGATAATAACAATAAAATAAAAACAGTGTTATGGATACCAATTCTAATTCTTATGTCTTCAAAAGATTAACATAAGACGACAACAAAGTTAAAAACATAATTTTCAGTTGTAAACACCAAAAACATTACAGCGATAAAAAAAACTACATTATAACATTGAAACGTTCAGTAACGTTGAAACAGAATACTATAGTGAACATTAAACGTGATCAAGGCTGATCTGAGTACTGAAACATTTGGAAAGAAGGATTAACAATGCGGATACCACCATCAACAGGAAGGTTAAGGCCACTTATGTACCTTCCCTCGTCGGAAGCCAAAAACAAAGCCGCATTCGCCACATCCTCCGCCTTAAGTGTCACATGCTTTAAGTTCGCACACGAATTAAACGAATTCTCAACCTCCTCCTCATTTCCCCCTAAAAATTACATCACCATAGGCGTCACTAAGCCATATGGCGACAAGCAATTCACTCTGATTCCGAACTGTCCTAACTCAGCCGCCGCGTTTTTGGTCAGGCCTAACACAGCGTGCTTCGAAGCGGTATAAGCATGGGAGCCTACACCACCAATACAGGAAGTTACACTAGCAGTTGAGATGATGCTGCCGCTTCTTGCGGGGATCATTGTCCGAGCAGCGTGCTTTATGCCGAGAAAAACTCCCCTTGCATTCACTCTCATCACGCGCTCGAAATCTGTCTTCTGATCTTCCAGGATTCGTGCGTAGCTCTTGTCAACTATACCGGCATTGTTGAACATAATGTCCAGCTTTCCATAGGCCTTAACGGCTTTGTCCACGGCGTTTTTCACTTGTGATTCGTCCGTGACATCGCAGTGGACGTATTTGCAATTTGTTTGGTCTATGGATTGGCAGAGTGAATGGCCGAGGTCGTCTTGGATGTCGGCTATGACTAGCTTGGCTCCGTGATGGGCGAACACTCTTGCGGTGCATTCTCCGATTCCGCTTGCTCCTCCTGTTATCAGAGCCACCTTCCCCTCTAGCCTACACAATTGCTTCAAGTTTCTCAGTTGAAGTTTTTCTTATACACATTGCAACAGACTTAAAGATAGCAAATTTATGTACTAGTTGCGAGTATCATTGTATATTCTGCGACAAAATTTCGCTATCATTGAAAAAAAAAAAAAACAAAAAACAAAAAACAAAAAAACAAAACAAAACAGAACCAGAAACAAAAGCAAAACAAAAACAGAGAGATTTGCACACACAACCTTGTTTTTTTTTGGATGAACAAGGCTTAATTTGTAGCTACCCTTCTTGATAATGCTGACATGAGTGAGGGAGCTGTCATTTCAGAGACGAAGATGGAGAGGGAGAGCAAGAGTCTGAATTATTGTTGCCTGATAATGCTGGTATTTTTCTACTTCTCTCTCTCTCTCTCTCTCTTTTCTTTTTTCTTTTTTTTTTTTTTTTTCACATCTGATGAAACTATTGCATGAGCTCACTTTTATAGGAGTGCCAAAAAAATCAGCTATACGACAAAAACTCTATTATACTTGTTTGTGAATTTATATCGTAAATAATATATTTACGGAAATTAAAATAAGTAAATAATATATCTATTGAAATAAATAGCATATTCATTTTTAATAAAAAAATATTTGCTTAAAAGACTTTTGTAAATATGTTTTCTACTTTTTTTTTTGTTTTGTTCTTATTTTTTATTTTTTATTTTTTTAGGGTGTCAAATCTTCGGTTACACTAGTTAGATGAGAATTAAATGTTGTCTCGGGCAGCACTTAAAACTCCTATTTGGATTGCATTTATTTGAAAAGTAATATTAGGCATACCAACTCCAATCATAACTTTTTGCGTGCAAACTCATGTGTCATCTTTCCATTCATAAATATAATCAATTGATGTGGTAATATTTTAAACACTTACCAATAAAAAACTGACAATTCATATACCACGTAGGTTGGTACTCAAAAGTTAGAATTAAAGTTGGTATTCCTAGTATTTTTTTTATTTGAAACAAGAAAATCATTTCATCTTAAGAATCATATAGCGTTTGGATTTATTAAAAAAAATTCCTTTTTGAAAACAAAAAAAAGTTTGGAAAGTTATAAAATGAGAATAAATGATGCTGGGTTATAGTAATTGGGAGAAAAATTCAAAATGATTCTCAAAGAGTATTGTACAAAATATGTTTGAGATTGAGATGTTCACTCTTTTACAAAATAAGATGAATGATGAAAAAATTGGGAAAATTATAGTTTTGCTATTTTTTTCACCCATTTCTAAATTGGACACGTCATCCAAATAGGGGCTAAATTTTAGATCAAACTGGTGGGAAAAAAAGTATAAAAAATTAAAATTGAAATAACCGTTAAAAAGAAGAAGAAGAAGAAGAAGAAGAAGAAGAAAGCAAATAAAGTGCTGAAGCATAATTCTTCAAGTGCAGGATTGATATGCATGTGGTTCGTTGACTGCTTCGCAATTGCCATGACTAATTGGTTGTGTTTGGGGGCTCAGAAAAAGTACCTTCAAATGTTCTTCTACATCTTTGATTCACGGTATAATTGAATTTGCGCTCATTAAGTTGTAAGCAACTCATCAAAGTAAGGGTCTAAACGAGTAATACTTAAGATGATTTTTGAGTCTGATCCTAAGTATTATAGAAAAAAATTTGACTGTGTCTCTCATATCATTAACAACTTCTAGAAAGTAGAGAAAGGAAGAAAATAATGAAAAATTGTTGGAGAATGAGATGTCTTGAGCTTGTGATGGTGCCTTAAATTTAGCTGATGATAGCCTATAATTCCCTGATTTGGTGCATATTTTGTCTTGAATTTCGATGAAAGTTGCCTTATCCCACTAGGTTAACCTTCCTCTTTGAATATGCCTTCTAGACGGAGACATTTGACTTTTGAATGAGATTCGGTCATTGATTCATTAGATAGATTTATTTTAGAGATTATATACCCTTGTGAAATTCTCGCTTCTAGTCTAATATACGTGAGAGTCGATTTTATATTGACTCGGGTATTGAACTGGCCTTATGAAGAATGTTAGATAGATCAGGAGTCGGTTTGACTCGATCTTGTTCTCTCCGATGACGTGTTTTGATACATGTATGATGAGAGATGAGGTACGAAACCTAACTTCAATAATTTGTTACATGAAAAAGGCCCAAAGTTAGGCAAGGAAGTAAATAGATTAAAAACTAAAAGGTAAATTGATAGATTTGTCTTTTAACTTTTAACTTTATGCAATTTTAGTTCTAGAATTTTTTTTTTTTAAATTGAAATGCTCTTAAACAATTAAAATGTTGCTACAGTAATCTTTTAAGTTAATTTTTGGACGTCATCCATTAGTTAACATCATTTTTTGATCAAATTACTAACATATTCCGTTTAAATATTAACAGAAATGACTATTGCAACAATCTTTTAACAGTTTAGGAGCATTCCTTTTTTTTTTTTTGTGCATGGCTGGAGTGATAGTAAATTATTAAAAACATTGTTACAATAGTTCATTATGTTAATTTTTAGACATAATTCGTAGCTAGCTAGCTAGCATCACTTTTTGACCAAATTACTTGTAGATTCAGTCCCAAAATTGATGGAAAAGGCTATTGTAAAAATATTTTAAAAGTTTAAAGACATTTCAACTACTAAAAAAAAAATCAGGGATCAAAGTTGTACAAGATTAAAAGTTCAGGAATTAAATAAGCAATGTACCCAAAACTAAAACAAGAAATTACATATACAACAAAAACTTAAAGGAAAGACATCAACATTAACATGAAAGTAGAAGAGACCAAAATGAAGAGCTTAAACTCATCTTGTGGCGGATTGTTTGACAGGTTTCTTCAGCTTCTCCGCGGTTCCAGTTTGGCCATCTAGGCTGTGCTTTTATTACGATTTTCTTGCTTTTCTGGAGATGTGACTTTTTTTCCCCCCTTGATTTGCTTTAAGTTTTTGTTTCTTAACTAAAATCGCGTTGAGATTTTGGTGAAGGGTTTGATTTCTAGTGGAAACAAAACTTTTTTCATGTAGGGATGGAATAAAACTGAGTATGATCTTTAATCGAACTCAAACTACGCATTAAAACAAATGTTTATTTTGGATTGTTCACATGATCATTAATTATGAGGGTACCGAAATATGTTGAAAGACGTATTAACAATGCTGAAGCCCACATCTACGAGAAGGTTAAGCCCACTTATGTACTTTCCCGCGTCGGAAGCCAAAAACAGAGCTGCATTTGCAACATCCACTGGCTTGAGTGTCACATGCCCGGGAAATTTTGTAGCCATAGGTGTCGCTACCCTGTTTGGCGACACGCAATTCACTCTGATTCCGAATTGTCCCAATTCGACTGCTGCATTCTTTGTTAGGCCTAAGATGGCGTGCTTCGAGCAGGTACAGGCGTATGAGGCTGTAGCAGCAATATCGGAAGATATGCTTGCGGTTGAAATGATGCTGCCACTTCTAGCTCGGATCATCGCCTGAGAAGGTGCTTTATGCCTAGGAAAACGCCGGTCACGTTCACGCTTATCACGCGCTCGAAGAGGCCTTGTCATTGTCAACGATTCGTGGGCCCCAATGGTCGGCTATGCCAGCATTGTTGAACATGATATGATGTCTAGCTTTCCAAAGCTCTTAAACGCTTTGTCCACAGCATTTTTCACTCGGGATTCATCCGTGACATCGCAATGGACGTATTTGCAGTTGGTTTCGCGGATTCTAAATGGCCAAGCTAGTCTTGGATGTCGGCAATGATTACTTTAGCACCGTGATGGGCGAACACTTTGGCGGTGCATTCGCCGATTCTGCTGGCTCCTCCGGTTATCAAAGCCACTTTTCCCTCAAGCCTACATTCAACAAACACTCAAATCGAGTTACATGTGCATCTGATTAATGGTCGGCGAAATTGCTAAATACTATAAATAGAGTTTTTCTTCCATCTTCTTTTTTTGCTTGAGATTTAATGATACGTTTGGTTCTAAGGTTCAAACCTAGAGTTTTCAACCCTGTTTTTGTCTTTTTTTTTTTTTTTTTTCTAAAAAGTCAATAAAAATTATAATTAGTTTTTGAAAAGTTAATCAAACTTCAGCATAAAAATTATATTTTAAACCCATACACCAAAAGCAAGCTTAATTTCTGATGTTTGATGACAAACCTTATTGACACTGCGGATGGTAATGAAGTGGTTGCCATTGCTCAGAGAAAGGGTGACTCTTGATCTTGTTAGTTAGTCTAGTCTTTGAAACTTAATGGACAACAAAGATTAAGATAAGTGGCATTATTTATTAATTTAAAAAAGAGCCAGACAAAGGAATCTTGTTAATTTCTCCATTAATCCAAGCTATGTAGCATAGCATCTTAGGCAAGAAGTCTTTTTGTTACGTTTTAATTAGTTCGCTTTGTAAATGCATGATTTTTCAATTGTTACGTTTTTATTTTTTAACCATAGGTATCTGTAAAAGTGTAACAAAGTTTAGGCTATTTGAATTCATAGTGGATTCTTTTTTTTTTTTTTTTTCCCTTCCTCCAAGAGAGGAGTTCGTGGCAAAATAATAATATCACGGAAAACGACAAGAAGCTAATAAACGGCAACAAGTTAAAAGGACAGTAACAATCAAAACGACAACAAGCATAAAATGACCTTTTTTTTTTTTTTTGAAAATAAACGACATTAACATCAACATAAAATTGAAAGCCAGAAGATACCAATAAATTCATCAACGCTAAAAGCTACGCTAAGCTCAAGAAAGACAAATGACCAAAATAAGCAAAATAAAATAGAATGTAAAACTTATTAAGAAAACAACGTCAATTCTAAAAAAAAAAAAAAACGACAGAAAATTTTAAAATAGGAAAATAGACACTAACCCAATAAGCGACATTCTTTAGCAAAAACAATAACAAAACTCTATTTTAAAAGTAGTAACAATAACAAACGAAGGTGTCACAAAAGAACAATAAACGGCGAAAGCCAGCAATCCTAAGCAATGCCACAAAAAGAAAACAAAAATTAACACTGATAACAACATAAAAGACAACAGAAACATTAATTATAAACTAAAAACGACATAAAATGGAAACGGCAGAAATGTCATAACCGACAATAATTAAAAAAACAAAAAGAAAGAAAGAAAAAGAAAAAAGAAGAAGCCGTCAAAATTAGAAAACGACGAGACCAACATTCAAATAAGTACAATGGTAAAATGAGACAATTGAAAATATGGATAACATTTACACAAGATTACAAATAAGTAGGTAAAATAAGTCTTTAAATAATTGTCACATTAATTAAAATTAAGGATGATATTTATAATAAAAAGATGATAACTCACCATTTAATAAGTTTGTATTCAGAAATTGGAATCAGTATCCCCAATACCATGATGGCTGATAACTTAGGATTGAAATTAGAGACGTGAAAGTCTTATTTTATTTAGATCTTTAGGAGTCTAATAAACTCAATGACACTCTTATATAAGGTCCTTTACCCCATAAAACTGCCCTTTATGCTTTCAATACATTAAAATAAGGGGCGTTACAAAAGCATATCCTTACAAAGAAGTACTCATCTTTTATTCTTGGGGAAGACAGTAAACGTGATCAAGGCTGATCCGAGTACTAAACCATATTAAAAGAAGGATTAACAATGCTAAAACCACCATCAACAAGAAGGTTGTGCCCACTAATGTACCTTGCCTCATCACTAGCCAAATACAGGGCTGCATTTGCCACATCCTCAGCCTTGAGCGTCACATGCTTTAAGTTGGATATCGACTTAAAGGCATTCTCCATCTCCTCCCCGTTTCGCCCAAAATATTTTGTCAGCAAAGGCGTCGCTAAGGCGTAGGGCGACAAGCGATTCACTCTGATCCCGAATTGTCCCAACTCAACCGCCGCGTTTTTAGTTAGGCCTAACACGGCGTGCTTCGAGGCGGTATAAGCATGGGAGGCTACACCACTAGTATTGGAAGCTACACTAGCGGTTGAGATGATGCTGCCGCTTCTTGCACGGATCATTGTCCGAGCAGCGTGCTTTATGCCGAGAAAAACTCCCGTTGCATTCACGCTCATCACGCGCTCGAAATCTGTCTTCTGATCTTCTAGGATTCGCGGGTGGCTCTTGTCACTTGTGCCGGCATTGTTGAACATAATGTCCAGCTTTCCGTAGGCCTTAATGGCTTCGTCTACGGCATTTTTCACTTGTGATTCGTCCGTGACATCGCAGTGGACGTATTTGCAATTTGTTTGGTCTATGGATTGGCAGAGTGAACGTCCGAGCTCGTCTTGGATGTCCGCTATGACTAGCTTGGCTCCGTGATGGGCGAACACTTTTGCGGTGCATTCTCCGATTCTGCTTGCTCCTCCGGTTATCAAAGCCACCTTCCCCTCTAGCCTACACAATTGCATCAAGTTGCTAAATTAGCTCTCGGCTCCGTGTTGTGATTAAGCTTTCTTAGACACACGACCGTGCATAAATTCCTTTTGCCTTTTTTAAATTAAAAATTATTTGGATAGTTGGCGCTTTGAACCCGAGAAGTATAATAAATTAGCAGATTGTTATCTAAACTTTTAATTTTGATAAATTAATCCTGAGTTAATAAACTATTGCCCGAGTTTCCTTAAATTAACGAACAAGATTAAATCGATTATTTAAAACACTTCATTAAATTCTTGGGATGATTTATTGAAGTTAAAATTTAATGGATAACTTGCTCCAGCGTTTCAGGTTTATTTAAAAAGTATTATCTGCAGTTTTTTATCTCATCAAATGCATAAATAAAGATTATTTAATTATTAATACACAAATTCATATCTTAATTCAATCAAAATTCATTTCGCTTCAAAAATACTCAAAAAGAGAAATAAAAAACTTTTAAAAAAATCTAAAGAAGAAGAAGAAGGTGGAAATGGGAATAATTTTTTGTTCCTTTTATATTTTTTTTTGAATTTGTTTCATTATTTTAAGGGTATTTTGGACATATTCAAGATCAAAATAGAGTGTTGATCAAGAGAAGGTATAGATTATGTATTAATACACACACATTTAATTAGATTAAAAAACTGAACGTATACTTTATTAATAAACTTAAAACGCGTGAGGAAAAAAAAAAGGGGGGGGGGGAGTTAACCCAAAAAAAAAAAAAAAAGCCATGTACGTAAGCTGAGATAATAATACTCAGCAAGAAAAAAAAAGTTGAGATTGACATTGTTTTCATCTGCAATGAACTTCGCAAAGACACAAATATTCACCAAGAAATTACCATCACAAAAACGAAGAGAGAGAGGGAAAAAAAAAAAAACAAAAAACAAAAAAAAGGAATTCGGCAGTCTAACCTTCTTGACACTGCCGATAATAGTGAAGTGATTGCCATTGTAGACAAGAGGGACAGGAGAGATCAAGGAATATAAATTATTGTTTCTCTGTAAAGTACTTATCTGCTTTTGATGATATGTTTTAGTTGCATGGAGGACTCATTTTATAGGATGTAGAAAAAGTGTGCTACATGACAAGACTCAATTACACCCGTCGGATTATAATCCAATGGTACCGATGAAGGCCCGCTCGTTGGATTAATTTTTCAATAATAAGTTCCAACCAATAATTAATAAAAAGAAATAGTTGACCGTGCTTGTGGCCTTTTTTTTTTTTTTTTTTAACAGTTACAAAAAGTGCTTGTGGTTCGTTGACTGCTTAGTTGTTGATGCTTAATTTGCTAAATTTACGTTATTGCTTTCCATGAGCATTAAATTTATTGAGCTCTTTTTTCATTTTTTTTTTTTTCTTTTGGATAATAAAGTTGATTGGGAAATTTACATAATGATTTTAGATACCAGCTATAACAGAGAGAAAATCAATCAGGAGCAAGACCATTGAGAAATATAGAACTCACACATACACATATCTACACATATGATATCTAAATAAACTAAAATGTAATTAAAATAAGCTGCATGAATTTAATTACATGACATAGTACTTGTCGGCTTAGCTAATAAGCCAAAAGATGAGAAAATTAAAGTTCACTCATCTTTTCAACGTTTTAAATGCTAAACGCACCATGTTGCCTAAAGAATAAAATCAATGAAGGAATAATGACTGGAACACAATTACGTGTCCAAAGAGTTCTCCTCTTCTTTTCTTTTTATTGTCTGCTCATCTTCATTTTAAATTTCAACAACCAATGTCACATTAGAGACAGAGATCATTCTGGATATTTTTTGTCAACAAGATTTGTTTTTTTTTCTTTTTTCTTTTCTATTCTATCTTTTATGGTTCAGTATTTTCATAATATATTTAAATATATATATATATATATATATATATCTACTTTGAGATCTCACTTCGATAATTGTGTAAACTATTCAGATCTGAATCTAAATTGGTTAGGAGTAGCTATACTTACACCTACTATATTTATAAATACCCTCATCAAATTACCTTTTGTAAACAACATTTACATAATTCCTAATTTAACCCTCTCACATAGAACTATTATAATTTTGATTTGATTTTTTTTTTAAATGTATACAAATCTAAATAGGGGGGAAAAAACAAGCTTTCCTTTTTTTAGTTTTTTTTTTTTCTTAAAAAAGTCTTACGTTGTTTAAAAATCACCTTGTTCATAACATTCTTCATGTTACATATTTCTTCTTCTTCATAATTTTCTTCTGTTTTTTAGTAATCCTCTTTTTTTCAAAAAAAAAAAATCGTTTAAAGAAAAAACCGTCATAATTAATGCTTAATCCTGTAATTGAACAATGGTAAAATATTTCAATTCAAGATTCACCAACCTGCTCATATTTAACAAGAACAAGATAATATAAATTCTCATAAAATGTTTGGTACAATGGGTATGAAAATAATTAAAAGAAAAAAAAACATGTTGTGATACAGATTGATTTGATAATGTGGGGTATGCTTTTTTTTTTTTTTTTTTAATAAAAAAAGAATTCTATTTATGATAAACACGAGGTGTGTTTTTTAAGAGAAATTATTCAGTAGACCTGGTGTATCACGTCATCGTACTTATGTGATATACCCATCTAATAAAAAATTTGACATTTAGGTCGTTTTTCCATATCCTTCCTCTGTTTTATTTTTCTTTTTTTTTTTTTTAATGTGTAATATATTAGTTGTCAACTTAAAACTATCATAAATATCTTACCTAAATCTTGTTATAATCAATTCAATTTAAATAAATATCTTTTTTTATTTATATCTTTTAACATATTTAATGAATTTTTTCTTTAACAGAAAAAAATAAATTAAGGAACCATATTTGAGGAACCTTCCTCGTACAAACCGTGAGGAAAAAAATTTTGATAGTTAATTTTCTTTTTTTAATTCAATATGGTTTG
>CM046387.1:30014245-30051254 GCA_025413485.1 Ficus microcarpa | reverse complement strand
AAGTGATTTAATTTATTAAATATGCTCTTCACATATACTTTTTTCTTATATTATTTTTTTAATTAAAATTACTTTCTCCAATAATTTATCTTTAAAATATCTTTTTCCTTTTTAAATATAACCCTTAAATGCTTTTCTATGTAATTTTTCTGATTAAAAAAGATTTTAATCAGATTGCATATACGAACGAATACAATAAGTGATATGGTTAGTTTAAAGTTGACAAGTTATCTAACGATTATATCTATCCCTTCGAGAAAAAGAGAAAAAAAAAAAAAAAAAAAGAAAGTAAGTAAAAGAAAAAGAAAAATCATATATATTATAAATGTGCACAGAATAGTAAAGTGAGTCAACTTCAAATAAAAAAAAAAATAGTGTGTGGGTCTGACAAAGACTTAGGTGGTGTTTGGTGAATGAGTTTAGTTTAAGATTTTTAAGTTTCAATAGTAATTTTTCAGAAAAGACAAAAAAATTTTTCAAAAAAGATAAAAAAATTTTTCAGAAAAAGATAAAAATCATGATAAAAAAAATACAATTTAATTTAAAACAAGATAGTGACCAAACATTCCCTTAATGTCGGTACTTGAGCTTGATTCTAAGTAGCTTTTTAGTAGTTGGCATTCAGATTTAATGTGTGGCCCCCAACAATAAATACAATAAAATGTATGTCAGAAGATAAGAACAATAAAATTTAAAAAAAAAGTGTTACGGAGATTAATTTTAATTCCATTTTTTTCAAGTTCATGTCTTCGCAAGATTAACATGGAACGAGAAAAAACTACATTAAACATTGAAACATTCGGTAACGTTGAAACGGAATACAATAGGGAACATTGAACGTGATCAAGGCTGTTCTGAGAACTGAAACAAGTGGAAAGAAGGATTAACAATGCTGAAACCACCATCAACAGGAAGGTTAAGCCCACTTATGTACCTTCCCTCGTCGGAAGCCAAAAACAGAGCCGCATTCGCCACATCCTCCGCCTTAAGTGTCACATGCTTTAAGTTCGCACTCGAATTAAAACGAATTCTCAACCTCTTCCTCATTTCCCCCTAAAAATTGCACACCATAGGCGTCACTAAGCCATATGGCGACAAGCAATTCACTCTGATTCCGAATTGACCTAACTCAGCCGCCGCGTTTTCGGTCAGGCCTAACACAGCGTGCTTCGAAGCGGTATAAGCATGGGAGCCTACACCACCAACCACAGGAAGTTACACTAGCAGTTGAGATGATGCTGCCGCTTCTTGCGGGGATCGTTGTCCGAGCAGCGTGCTTTATGCCGAGAAAAACTCCCGTTGCATTCACACTCATCACGCGCTCGAAATCTGTCTTCTGATCTTCCAGGATTCGTGCGTAGCTCTTGTCAACTATACCTGCGTTGTTGAACATAATGTCCAGCTTTCCATAGGCCTTAACGGCTTTTTCCACGGCGTTTTTCACTTGTGATTCGTCCATGACATCGCAGTGGACGTATTTGCAATTTGTTTGCTCTATGGATTGGCGAGTGAATGGCCGAGGTCGTCTTGGATGTCGGCTATGACAAGCTTAGCTCCGTGACGGGCGAACACTCTTGCGGTGCATTCTCCGATTCCGCTTGCTCCTCCTGTTATCAGAGCCACCTTCCCCTCTAGCCTACACAATTGCATAAAGTTTCTCAGTTAAGTTTTTCCTATACGCATTGCAACCACAGACTTGATGAAAGTGCCTTTTCAATATCAATGTAAATTTTTTGGAAATTTCCTTTGCTGAACTTTAATGATTTGACAATTTATTCTTTGAACATTTTAAGAGGGTATTTGGTGAATGAGTTTAATTTATGATTTTTAAGTTTCAATAGTAATTTTTTAGAAAAGACAAAAAAAATTTTCAGAAAAGACAAAAAACTTTTTCAGAAAAAGACAAAAATCATTATGAAAAAAGTATAATTTAATTCAAAATGAATTAACAACCAAATGGACCCTAAGTTTGATAAATTTCCCTTTGAATTTAATAAAATATTACAAATTGTCTTTAGATAGACGAAGGATGTTAAAATTTGAAAGGAAACTCCCCCACACAAGTTACGTGTCATGCTTTGACATCATTCAAATTTTTAGTCTTTATATTCATATAAACTTATATGAGGCATAGAAGGATGTTTCTAACTTAATTTTTAATATATATATATATATATTTTTTTTTTTTTTAATTTGATTTGTGGACACTTTGTAAAATTTTATAGATTCGAGTAAGTTTTCTAACCTAAAAATTTAGTGGTAACTTGCCAAATCATGTAAAATTCTCATGAGACTGTCCAATATACACTATGAAGAGAGAGAAGTTCTACTGGTAATTCCATGGTATATTGGCAAAGATCTGAGCAAAAATTTGAGGCGATCTGTAAAGGAAAACACTTGTATTAGCAGTAATTAAAATTATTTTTTTACTTGACTAATTTATTAAGGAAGGATACCTTCATATATGGATAGACTACAACGTAGATTTCCTGGGCTATCACATTTACAGCATATACACCAAAAAAAAAAAAAAAATGGCATATGTACTAGTTGAGATTATCATTGTGTATTCAGCTACGAAATTTCGCTATCATTCAAAAACAAAAAAAAACAAAAACAAAAGCAATAAACAGAGAGAGATTTGCAAACACAACTTTTTTTTTATTTTTTTTTTTCTTTTTATGAACAAGGCTTAGTTGTAGCTTACCTTCTTGATAATGCTGATATGAGTGAAGGACTTGTCATTGCAGAGACGAAGATGGAGAGGGAGACCAAGACTCTGAATTATTGTTGCCTGATAATGCTAGTATTTTTCTACTTTTTTTTTTTTTTCACATCTGATGAAATTATGGCATGGGCTCACTTTTATATGAGTGCCAAAAAAATCAGCTATACGACAAAAACTCTATTGTACTTGTTTGGGAATTTATATCGTAAATATATTATTTACGGAAGTTAAAATAAATAAATAATATATCTATAAAACTATTGAAGTAAATAGTATATTTATTCTTAGTAAAAAATATTTACTTAAAACACTTTTGTAAATATGTTTTCTACTTTTTTTTTTTTTTGTTTTGTTTTGTTTTTATTTGTTCTGTTAAAAACGTTCACGCTTAGCACGCGCTCGAAGGGGCCTTGTCATTGTCAATGACTCGTGGGCCACAATGGTCAGCTATGCCTGCATTGTTGAACGTGATATGATGTCTAGCTTTCCAAAGGTCTTAGCCGCTTTGTCCACAGCATTTTTCACTTGGGATTCATCCGTGACATCGCAATGGACGTATTTGCAGTTGGTTTCGCCGATGGATTGGGATTCTAAATGGCCAAGCTCGTCTTGGATGTCGGCAATGATTACTTTAGCACCGTGATGGGCGAACACTTTGGCTGTGCGTTCGCCGATTCCGCCGGCTCCTCCGGTTATCAAAGCCACTTTTCACTGAAGCCTACATTCAACAAACACTCAAATTGAGTTACAACTGATTAATGATCAGCGAAATTGCTAAGTACTATAAATAGATTTTTTTTTCCATCTTTTTTTTTTTGCTTGAGATTTAATGATTCGCTTGGTTCCAAGGTTGAAACATAAAGTTTTCAACTTGGTTTTTGTTTTTGTTTTGTTTTGTTTTGTTTTTTTTTTTTAGTTTTTTAGTTTTTTTTTTCCTGAAAAGTTAATAAAAATTATAATTAATTTTTGAAAAGTCAACCAAACTTCAGCCTCAAAATTATATTCCAAACCTGTACACTAAAAGCAAGCTTAATTTGCGATGTTTTATGACAAACTTGCTTGATGCTGTGGATGGTAATGAAGTGGTTGCCATTGCTCAGAGAAAGGGTGACTCTTGACCTTGTTAGTTAGTCTAGTCTTTGAAACTTAATGGACAACAAAGATTAAGATAAGTGGCATTATTTATTAATTTGAAAAAGAGCCAGACAAAGGAATCTTGTTAATTTCTCTATTAATTCAAGCTATGTAGCATAGCATCTTAGGCAAGTCGTCTTTTTGTTGCGTTTTAATTAGTTCGCTTTGTAAATGCATGATTTTTCAATTGTTACGTTTTTATTTTTTAACCATAGGTATCTGTAAAAGTGTAACAAAGTTTAGGCTATTTGAATTCATAGTGGATTCTCTTTTTTTTTTTTTTTTCCCTTCCTCCAAGAGAGGAGTCCGTGGTAAAATAATAATATCAGGGAAAACGACAAGAAGCTAATAAACGGCAACAAGTTAAAAGCACAGTAATAATCAAAACGACAACAAGCAGAAAACGACTTTTTTTTTTTTTTTTTTTTAAATAAACGACATTAACATCAACATAAAATTGAAAGCCAAAAGATACCAATAAATTCATCAACGCTAAAAGCTACGTTAAGCTCAAGAAAGACAAATGACCAAAAATAAGCAAAATAAAATAGAATGTAAAACTTATTAAGAAAACAACGTCAATTCTAAAAAAAAAAAAAAACGACAGAAAATTTTAAAATAGGAAAATAGACACTAACCCAATAAGCGACATTCTTTAGCAAAAACAATAACAAAACTCTATTTTAAAAGTAGTAACAATAACAAACGAAGGTGTCACAAAAAGAACAATAAACGGCGAAAGCCAGCAATCCTAAGCAATGCCACAAAAAGAAAACAAAAATTAACACTGATAACGACATAAAAGGCAACAGAAACATTAATTATAAACTAAAAACGACATAAAATGGAAACGGCAGAAATGTCATAACCGACAATAATTAAAAAAAGAAAAAGAAAAAGAAAAAAGAAGAAGCCGTCAAAATTAGAAAACGACGAGACCAACATTACAAATAAGTACAATGGTAAAATGAGACAATTGAAAATATGGATAACATTTACACAAGATTACAAATAAGTAGGTAAAATAAGTCTTTAAATAATTGTCACATTAATTAAAATTAAGGATGATATTTATAATAAAAAGATGATAACTCACCATTTAATAAGTTTGTATTCAGAAATTGGAATCAGTATCCCCAATACCATGATGGCTGATAACTTAGGATTGAAATTAGAGACGTGAAAGTCTTATTTTATTTAGATCTTTAGGAGTCTAATAAACTCAATGACACTCTTATATAAGGTCCTTTACCCCATAAAACTGCCCTTTATGCTTTCAATACATTAAAATAAGGGGCGTTACAAAAGCATATCCTTACAAAGAAGTACTCATCTTTTATTCTTGGGGAAGACAGTAAACGTGATCAAGGCTGATCCGAGTACTAAACCATATTAAAAGAAGGATTAACAATGCTAAAACCACCATCAACAAGAAGGTTGTGCCCACTAATGTACCTTGCCTCATCACTAGCCAAATACAGGGCTGCATTTGCCACATCCTCAGCCTTAAGCGTCACATGCTTTAAGTTGGATATCGACTTAAAGGCATTCTCCATCTCCTCCCCGTTTCGCCCAAAATATTTTGTCAGCAAAGGCGTCGCTAAGGCGTAGGGCGACAAGCAATTCACTCTGATCCCGAATTGTCCCAACTCAACCTCCGCGTTTTTAGTTAGGCCTAACACGGCGTGCTTCGAGGCGGTATAAGCATGGGAGGCTACACCACTAGTATTGGAAGCTACACTAGCGGTTGAGATGATGCTGCCGCTTCTTGCAGGGATCATTGTCCGAGCAGCGTGCTTTATGCCGAGAAAAACTCCCGTTGCATTCACGCTCATCACGCGCTCGAAATCTGTCTTCTGATCTTCTAGGATTCGCGGGTGGCTCTTGTCACTTGTGCCGGCATTGTTGAACATAATGTCCAGCTTTCCGTAGGCCTTAATGGCTTCGTCTACGGCATTTTTCACTTGTGATTCGTCCGTGACATCGCAGTGGACGTATTTGCAATTTGTTTGGTCTATGGATTGGCAGAGTGAACGTCCGAGCTCGTCTTGGATGTCGGCTATGACTAGCTTGGCTCCGTGATGGGCGAACACTTTTGCGGTGCATTCTCCGATTCCGCTTGCTCCTCCGGTTATCAAAGCCACCTTCCCCTCTAGCCTACACAATTGCATCAAGTTGCTAAATTAGCTCTCGGCTCCGTGTTGTGATTAAGCTTTCTTAGACACACGACCGTGCATAAATTCCTTTTGCCTTTTTTAAATTAAAAATTATTTGGATAGTTGGCGCTTTGAACCCGAGAAGTATAATAAATTAGCAGATTGTTATCTAAACTTTTAATTTTGATAAATTAATCCTGAGTTAATAAACTATTGCCCGAGTTTCCTTAAATTAACGAACAAGATTAAATCGATTATTTAAAACACTTCATTAAATTCTTGGGATGATTTATTGAAGTTAAAATTTAATGGATAACTTGCTCCAGCGTTTCAGGTTTATTTAAAAAGTATTATCTGCAGTTTTTTATCTCATCAAATGCATAAATAAAGATTATTTAATTATTAATACACAAATTCATATCTTAATTCAATCAAAATTCATTTCGCTTCAAAAATACTCAAAAAGAGAAATAAAAAACTTTTAAAAAAATCTAAAGAAGAAGAAGAAGGTGGAAATGGGAATATCATTTTTTGAAAATTTTCTATTCCTTTTACATTTTTTTTGAATTTGTTTCATTATTTTAAGGGTATTTTGAACATATTCAAGATCAAAATAGAGTGTTGATCAAGAGAAGGTATAGATTATGTATTAATACACACACATTTAATTAGATTAAAAAACTGAACGTATACTTTATTAATAAACTTAAAACGCGTGAGGAAAAAAAAAAGGTTAACCCAAAAAAAAAAAAAAAAGCCATGTACGTAAGCTGAGATAATAATACTCAGCAAGAAAAAAAAAGTTGAGATTGACATTGTTTTCATCTGCAATGAACTTCGCAAAGACACAAATATTCACCAAGAAATTACCATCACAAAAACGAAGAGAGAGAGGGAAAAAAAAAAAAAACAAAAAACAAAAAAAAGGAATTCGGCAGTCTAACCTTCTTGACACTGCCGACAATAGTGAGGTGGTTGCCATTGTAGACAAGAGGGACAGTAGAGAGCCAGGAATCTAAATTATTGTTTCTCTGTAATGTACGATCGATAATATGTTGTTGTTGCGTAGAGGAATCATTTTATAGGATGTAGGAAAAGTGAGCTACGTGATAAGACTCAATTACACCCGTTGGATTATAATCCAATGGTCCCGATGAAGCCCCGCTTAAGTTCCTACCAATAATTAATAAAAAGCAATAGTTGACCGTGCTTGTGGCCTTTTTTTTTTTTTTTTTTAACTGTTACAAAAAGTGGTTGTGCCTCGTTGACTGCTTGGTTGTTGATGCTTAATTTGCTAAATTTACGTTATTGCTTTCCATGAGCATTAAATTTATTGAGCTCTTTTTTCATTTTTTTTTTCTTTTGGATGATAAAATTGATTGGAAAATTTACATAATGATTATTAGATACCAGCTATAACAGAGAGAAAATCAATCAGGAGCAAGACCATTGAGAAATATAGAACTCACACATACACATATCTACACATATGATATCTAAATAAACTAAAATGTAATTAAAATACGCTGAATGAATTTAATTACATGACATAGTATTTGTTGGCTTAGCTAATAAGCCAAAAGATGAGAAAATTAAAGTTCACCAATTTTAATTTGTCGGCTTAACTAAAATGCTACACGCACCATGTTGCGTAATAAGAATAAAATCAATAAAGGAATAATGACAGGAAGAACAATTACTTGTCTAAAGAGTTCTCCACTTCTTTTCTTTTTCTTGTCTTCTCATCTTCATTTTAAATTTCAACAATCGATATCACATTAGAGACGGAGATCATTATGGATATTTTTTGTCAATAAGAGTTTTTTTCTTTTTTCTTTTCTATTCTATCTTTTATGTTCACTATTTTCATAATATATTTAAATATATATCTACTTTGAGATCTCACTTCTATAGTTGTGTAGACTATTCCGATCTTAATCTAATTTGGTTAGGAGTAGCTATACTTGCACCTACTATATTTATAAATACCCCCATCAAATTACCTTTTGTAAACAACATTTTCATAATTCCTAATTTAACCCTCTCACATACAACTATTATAATTTTGATTTGATTTTTTTTTATAAAACATATACAAATCTAAATAGGGTAAAAAAAAAAAAAAAAAAGCTTTCCTTATTTTAGTTTGTTTTTCTCCCTAAAAAAATCTTACGTTGTTTAAAAATCACCTTGTTCATAACATTCTTCATGTTACATATTTCTTCTTCTTCATACTTTTCTTCTGTTTTTTAGTAATCCTCTGTTTTTCAAAAAAAAAAAAAATCGTTTAAAGAAAAAACTGTCATAATTAATGCTTAATCCTTTAATTGAACAATGGTAAAATATTTCAATTCAAGATTCACCGACCTACTCATATTTAACAAAAACAAGATAATATAAATTCTCATAAAATGTTTGGCACAATGGGTTTGAAAATAATTAAAAGAAAAAAAAAACATGTTGTAAAACAGATTGATATGATAATGTGGAGGTACGCTTTTTTTTTTTTTTTTTGAAAATTAAAAAAGAATTCTATTTATAGTAAACATATAAGTTGTGGTTTTTAAAAGAAATTATTCAATGATCGGGTGTATCACATCATCATACTAATACGGTACACCCATCCAATAAAAAATTTTGACATTTGGATCGTTTTTCCATATCATTCCTTTGTTTTATTTTTCTCTTTCCTAATGTGAAATATATTAGTTGTCAACTTAAAATTACCATAAATATCTTACCTAAATCTTATTATAATCAATTCAATTTAAATAAATATAATTTTTTATTTATATCTTTTAAAATATTTAATGAAATTTTGCTTTAACATAAAAAAGAAATTAAGGAACCATATATGAGGAACCTTCCTCGTACAAACCGTGAGGGGAAAAAAATTTTTGAAGTTAATTTTCTTTTTTTTAATTCAATATGGTTTGACGAGACAAATACCAGCATAGGTACAAGCTCATAGAACATAATCTAAAATAAGCTAACCGGTCAGTCACCGAACGGCTAGAGAACCACCAAATGAACCTAAAGTCCACCAACCAACGGGACAATATGCAGGTTATCAACCCACTTCGGGAAAGCTGAAGCGATCCCCTATTCTAAACACGGAGGAAAAGCCCTACAACTGGTGACACAAACGCAAGATCCACCAACCAAACAACATCCAGCCAAACAATGACTAAAACTCGATTAACAAAACTCAGATCAATACAAAAACCTACACAAGAGACCAGATGGGAAACCTCCACCCTTATTACAAACAAAAGAAAAGAAGGGAACCATTGCAATGTCCGACAAAGCCACACCCATCAATGCCGGAGCAATCATCAACGTGATTAGACCATCATGGAAAGAAGGCCAGCAACAAGGAGGAAAAACCACAGCATGTGAGAGACATACGCCACCCACAACAGGCAACGCAGGCCCACGCACCAACCCAACCCCCTCACCATCGCCCTGCAACCCAGCTCTTATGGTATCCACGAGCCCTCACAACGGACACGCCCAAATCTGAGGTCGACGAACGACGACCAACTCTCCATGCTCGGCTCCTAAACAGCCCTGCCCCACCCCCCCAACAGCATGAGCACGGTCTCAGAGATCATAGAAAACTCCCTCGCAAGCGACGGAGGGCGGCAGCCCAGTGAAAGGCCGGACCACCAGCCTTAAGTCTCAAAAACCTCAATATCTCTCAAGGCCTCTCTCTCTTCTTTCTCTCTCTAAAAAATTCCTCTCAATTTGATGTAATATGTTCAGTACAAAATTAACTTAAAATATAAAAACACATTCAATGTACTGATTAGTTTGCTTTTTCAAACTCAATTTATTTATGCAAAATTAAATGTCATGTTTTTTTTTTTGTCTTTTTTTTTTTAATTAAAATCTATTTTCGTTGATTTTGGGATCAAAATTGTAGTTGTGGTACTTCTTTTATTTCCTGAAAGCAAAAATTAATTAAATGTATGAAGTGTAAAAAATTATTTATTTTTCTAAAAAATAAATATTAGTTAATTATATCAAATGATATAAAAAAAATAATATTAAAATCAATAGATTTTAACAGATAAAAATATCTTCTTCAATCTCCATTAATGCTGATAGGTGTTGAACTTATCGTCTTCTCTCATGCTCAAAACTTAACAGAGCCTTCAAATTTTTTTTTGGGGGAAAGCTCCGAGCCTCTAAGTTTTTTCCCTCACGTTTTGAATGAGGAAGGTTCCTCATCTATGGTTCCTTAGTTTCCTTTTTTTTTTTTTTTTTAGCAAAAATTAATTAAATATATTGAAAGATATAAATAAAAAAGATGATATTTGTTTGAATTGAATCGATTATAATAAGATTTAGGTGAGATATTTGTGAAAGTTTTAAGTTGACAACTAAATATTGTACATTAGGAAAGAGAAAAATAAAATGAATGAATGATATGGGAAATCGACCCAAATGTCAAATTTTTATTGGATGAGTATACCACATAAACACGATGACGTGATACACCCTATCTACCGAATAATTGAAACGACCTGTGTGTCCAACTGTGATCCATTTGCCCCAAGAGAATTGTGTGTTTTTGCCTTCGTGTAAGACCAAAAAAACATAAAAGCGGCAAAAACTGCATTAAACATTGAAACGTTCAGTAACGTTGAAACCGAACACTACAGTGACCATAGAATGTGATCAGGGCTGATCTGAGTACTGAAACAGTTGGAAAGAAGGATTAGCAATGCTGAAACCACCATCAATAAGAAGGTTATGCCCACTTATATACCTTCCCTCGTCGGAAGCCAAAAACAAAGCCGCATTTGCCACATCCTCCACCTTAAGCGTCACGTGCTTTTAAGTTAGCAGTCGAATTAAACAAATTCTCAACCGCCTCCACGTTTACCCCCAACAACTTCCGTCGCCAAAGGCGTCGCTATGCCGTATGGCGACAAGCAATTCACTCTGATGCCGAATTGTCCCAACTCAACCGTCGCGTTTTTAGTTAGGCCTAAAACGGCATGCTTCGAGGCGGCATAAGCATGGGAGGCTACACCACTAGTATTGGAAGCTACACTAGCGGTTGAGATGATGCTGCCGCTTCTTGCAGGGATCATTGTCCGAGCAGCGTGCTTTATGCCGAGAAAAACTCCCGTTAGATTCACGCTCATCACACGCTCGAAATCTGTCTTCTGATATTCTAGGATTCGCGGGTTGCCCTTCTCAGCTGTACCGGCGTTGTTGAACATAATGTCCACTCCGATAAGGTGACAAGCAGTTCACTCGGATTCCGAATTGTCCCAACTCGACGGCTGCGTTTCTCGTCAGGCCTAATACGGCGTGCTTCGAGGCGGTATAGGCATGTGAGGATCCACCTCCAATGTGGGAACACATACTCGCGGTTGAGATGATGCTCCCACTTCTCGAAGCGATCATGGCCTGCGCGGCGTGCTTGATGCCGAGGAAGACTCCGGTCACGTTCACGCTCAGCACACGCTCGAAATCAGCCTTCTCGTTGTCGATGATTCGCGTCTTGTTCTTGTCGGCTATGCCGGCGTTGTTGAACATTATGTCTAGCTTTCCATAGGTCTTGACGGCAATGTCCACGGCGTTTTTGACATGGGATTCGTCCGTGACATCGCAGTGGACGTATTTGCAGTTTTTTTGGCCGATCGATTCGCAGTGGATGTCAGCTATGACTAGTTTGGCTCCATGGTGAGCAAACACTCTGGCTGTGCATTCTCCAATTCCGCTTGCTCCTGCGGTTACTACAGCCACCTTCCCTTCTAGCCTTTTTATAAATATTGACATTTAATTACTATTAATATATATATATATAATTTAAAATAGTATTATAGAACAATATATCTAATGTATCATGCATTTTCATACATTTTTGTTTTGGCGTCAAACAAAAATTGACGTTGTAATTTTTGGCAGGCACGCAGAGAAGGCAACCTCTCTGTTTTTTTTTTTTTTTTTTTTTTTTTTTTTTTTCATATAACAATGTCCAATTGAGATTATTAGTTATCGTTAGTATTTAATACTATAAAATACAACATAAGACACTAATCTATATTATTAGTTTACCAATCCATCCTGAAAGCTTAAACTGTCAAGTGGTTGACAAAAAATAGTTTACTATTGTAACTCATCCTCACATGTAGATTGGGCGATGGGGAGATATGTGAACAAATATTAATTTTAAAAGTCCAACATAAATATTTTTAAAAAATCTGAAACACATTAAAGACTAAGCATGTAATAATAATAAATGAGTTTAAAAGTGTAATTGCATGTGTTTGAATTCAAAACACATTCTGAGACGTTGTCAACATAAAAGAAAGATAACACTATTTTTTTTTCCCTAAATACAAAGTAGGGTTAGATTTTATTATATTACAACACGAGAAAGAAATTATAAATATATAAAGTTTGGTCCCCATCCTAAAAAAGAACGAAAAAATCCTCTAAATTAAACCCAAACAAGATTAATTATCTCATCGGTTAACCAAAAAAAAATCCAACAAATCTTCCGAAAATAAAATAATCTCTGAATTCTAACATATACTCAAAAAGGAAAAAAACAAAAACAAAAAACAAAAATGTGTCGAACTTTATTTTAAGGTAAGAAAAACACTAAAAAGAGTAATTTTGAACTGACCTTCTAGGCACTGCAGAGAAGGATGAAGTGGATGTCATTTAGAGAGAGAGAGTGTGTGTGTGTGTGTGTGTGTGTGGGTGGGGGGTGGTGGGTGGGGGTGTGGGTGGGGTTGGGGGTTGCAGGGGTGGTTGAAGAAAGAGAGTTTATCTGGTTAATTAAGTTATAAAGACAACAAGTCCTACATATTGCTAATTTATAGGAAAGATTACCAGGTTTTTATGACGTCATAAGTTGCCTAAGTCAACAACATATAGGAAAATGAGCAGTTAAGTTAGGCGATTAATGATGGCGTTACTCATGATTTTGTCGCTTTTGACTTTTCCACGACTAAGTTCATGCATCTTCTCAGAATGCCCCAAAGCCGTTCGATTAATTCAATGTCGCCTATTCAAAAGAAAAATAAGGTTGTCGAATGTAATTTCTTATCTAAGGGTTTGTTTGGATAGTAGAGCTTCTATTTTACTTTTAGGCTCCGTTTGGTGTAACGATTTGAGTTGAAATTTTTAAATTTGAGTTGGTTGACTTTTTAAAAACTAGTTATAATTTTTGTTGATTTTTCAGAAAAAAATAAAAATTAAGATGAAAAAGTACAGTTTAGTTTGAGTTAAACCTGATCACCAAACGGGGTCAATAATAAAAATAAATAAATAAAACCGGTAATTTTTAGTAAGTATTTAGAATCACATTTTAAAAAAGCTTAATAAATTAAAATGATTTTAAAATTTATCATTAAGTAAAAATTTTTAAATGAAGTTTACATGTTTAACTTAATTAAACTCTCATACAAGTTTTAAAATCTATTTAAAAGTTTTTTTTTTTTTTTTTTTTTTCTGAAAGTCATATGTATATATGTGTATTTATTTAGAGAGGAAGCTCTCATAAAAACTTGAAGCTTTTCTGACAAATCATTAAGGGCTCATTTGATAAAGTTTTTGCTTTTACTTTCAGTTAATAGAAAAGAAAAGCAAAAGTTGGAGCTATTCAATAAATGTTTGGGAACCTCATTTTTAAAAGAGGTTTTGAAGTGAAAATGATTTTAATGTTTTTTAATAAGTCATAAAAATGTTAAAATAAAATTTATTAATGTCTAACTTAAATTCTGATATAAGTTTGCAAGTCTATCAAAAAGAATTTTTTTTTCAGAAGTCATATTTTCTGATTTTGATAGTAAGCTCTTCTAGAGATCAAAGCTCTTCTGGTAGATAATACAATCACTTTTAGAAGCAATTTTGGACTTAGAAAGGCCAAAAATGGCTTTTAAGAAACTTTTTCAAACAGGTTTTAAAACATTTTCAGAAGCAGTTTTTGGACAAACAATAACTTCTAAAAAGCTTTGTCAAATAGGACCTAAGTAAGGTTTAAAGATAGGCACACACTGGAACTAGCTCAACGAGGATTCAAAATCTTAAATATCAAGTTTACAATCTATAGAAGGTTTTCTTTTAAATTAATTAAATAAATATTCATAAAATTCGTACTGAAAAGTAAAAAATGAAAAAAATCACAGATAGGCAAGGAGTATATACAGGTAGAAAATCGAAAAGAACTGTAACATAGAAAACGGAAACTTAAAAATCCCAAGGAAAGAAACTAGGGACATCAAAGTGAAAATATATTAACGCAAACAGAAAACGACACTTTTCTTAAGAAACGTGAAAACATGTGAGGGGAAAGTGAAAGCGACGAGAAATCACGAAATCAAACTTGAACTCATAGATAGAGAAAGACGAGTACAATGCCATTATTTTCTTTCGGTATCATTCTTTTATTTTTTGGTTGAAAAGGATAACACTATTATTACAGTATCAAGTATCAAATATCTAGATTACAATAATTTGAAACTTTACGTATGATAAACCACCTCCATTGTGGAAGCGGGATATCAAAGAAAAACGAATAAAGGATAACTACTAGTGTACTACCCTTATATATATATATATATATATATATATAATATATGGAATATTCACAAGTCCATAGATAAAATTACGTTAATCTTTATATATTTCTTCTTTTATTTTTTTTCCTCTCATTTACTTATTTTTATTTTTTAAGTTGGTATCAGAGCTTAACATCATTCACTGCAAACAGGAAAACAGTAAAAATAAAGCAAAAAGAATAGCAGAAGAGCAAAACCCAAACATCAAATAGTAAAACTCTAAACAGCAAATATCAAAATACCCATTAAAATCACCATCCGTCTTTCAGATCAACATACAGAGTCGCTTAGCCTACACGTCAAAAACCCGCTGCTTTCATTTCTATAAGTCGAACGCCTGTGAAAAATAAAATAAGAAAAAACTCAAAACTGTCTTTGACTATTGTACTCTTTTTAAAAATATTTATCAAACTACACGTGATTTAAAGAAACACACACACGCTCAGAAAACAAAAATAAAAAAAAAAAAAATGATTGCCTGATTGTATAGAGAGAGAGAGAGAGAGAGAGACAGCAAGAAAAAAAAAAAAAAACAGAGAAAGAGAAAATTCTTTGCTGTTAAAAAAAAAGTTAGTTTGATTGAAAGAAAACAAAAAACAAAAGTGAGTCAAAAAAAATTATTGAATTTTTTGTGATAAAATATGTTCATGTTATTGTCTAATATGAAGTTGATCAATATTATTCTTTTTAAGGCTGTGTTAAATCGGAATAAAATTTTTGAACAAGTTGGTATGTATCAACTTGAGAGGGAGAGTTGAGATTTCATGAAATAAGATAATTGATTGACTAATTCTTTTAGTTACTATTTTGTGATTATTTTCATTTATAGAGTTTATGTAATATTATATACATCAATTAACTTAATTCTAGGGTTTGATTTAGGTTTTCTAATTGCAATTCTTTTCTATATAATCTTGTACAAATTTAGTAGAAATTCTGATTGATAATTATTTGAATTCCAAATTTCATGTGATTTAATTTATTAAATATGCTCTTCACATATACTTTTTTCTTATATTATTTTTTTAATTAAAATTACTTTCTCAAATAATTTATTTTCAAAATATCTTTTTCCTTTTTAAATATATCCCTTAAATGCTTTTCTATGTAATTTTTCTGATTAAAAAGGATTTTAATCAGATTGCATATACGAACGAATACAATAAGTTATATGGTTAGTTTAAAGTTGACAAGTTATCTAACGATTATATCTATCCCTTCGCGAAAAAATAGAAAAAAAAAAAAAAGAAAGAAAGTAAAAGAAAAAGAAAAATCATATATATTTATATATATGCACATAATAGTAAAGTGTGCAACTTAAAAAAAAAAAAAAAAAATAGTGTGGGTCTAACAAAGACTTAACGTCGGTACTTGAACTTGACTCTGAGCATCTTTTTAGTAGTTGGCATTCAGATTTAATATGTGGCCCGCGACAATAAATAGAATAAAATGTATGTCAGAAGATAAAAAAGATAAAAAAACAGTACTGTTACGGAGATTAATTCTAATTCCATTTTTCTCAAGTTCATGTCTTCACAAGATTAACATTAAACCAGTAAAAACTACATTAAACATTGAAACGTTCAGTAACGTTGAAACAGAATACTATAGTGAACATTGAACGTGATCAAGGCTGATCTGAGAACTGAAACAAGTGGAGAGAAGGATTAACAATGCTGAAACCACCATCAACAAGAAGGTTAAGCCCACTTATGTACCTTCCCTCGTCGGAAGCCAAAAACAGAGCCGCATTCGCCACATCCTCTGCCTTAAGTGTCACATGCTTTAAGTTCGCACACGAATTAAAAAAATTCTCAATCTCCTCCGCGTTTCGCCCAAAATATTTTGTCACCAAAGGCGTCGCTACGCCATATGGCGACAAGCAATTCACTCTGATTCCGAATTGTCCCAACTCAGCCGCCGCGTTTTTGGTCAGGCCTAACACAGCGTGCTTCGAAGCGGTATAAGCTTGGGAGCCTGCACCACCAATACAGACAGCTGCACTAGCAGTTGAGATGATGCTGCCGCTTCTTGCGGGGATCATTGTCCGAGCAGCGTGCTTTATGCCGAGAAAAACTCCCATTGCATTCACGCTCATCACGCGCTCGAAATCTGTCTTCTGATCTTCCAGGATTCGTGCGTAGCTCTTGTCAACTATACCGGCGTTGTTGAACAAAATGTCCAGCTTTCCGTAGGCCTTAACGGCTTCGTCCACTGCATTTTTCACTTGTGATTCGTCCGTGACATCGCAGTGGACGTATTTGCAATTTGTTTGGTCTATGGATTGGCAGAGTGAACGTCCGAGCTCGTCTTGGATGTCCGCTATGACTAGCTTGGCTCCGTGATGGGCGAACACTTTTGCGGTGCATTCTCCGATTCCGCTTGCTCCTCCGGTTATCAAAGCCACCTTCCCCTCCAGCCTACACAATTGCATCAAGTTGCTAAATTAGCTCTCGGCTCCATGTTGTGATTAAGCTTTCTTAGACACACGACCGTGCATAAATTCCTTTTGCCTTTTTTAAATTAAAAATTATTTGGATAGTTGGCGCTTTAAACCCGAGAAGTATAATAAATGAGCAGATTGTTATCTAAACTTTTAATTTTGATAAATTAATCCTGAGTTAATAAAATATTGCCCGAGTTTCCTTAAATTAACGAACAAGATTAAATCGATTATTTAAAAAACTTTATTAAATTCTTGGGATGATTTATTGAAGTTAAAATTTAATGGATAACTTGCTCCAGCGTTTCAGGTTTATTTAAAAAGTATATATGCAGTTTTTTATCTCATCAAACGCATAAATAAAGATTACATTTAATTATTAATACACAAATTCATATCTTAATTCAATCAAAATTTATTTCGCTTCAAAAATACTCAAAAAGAGAAATAAAAAACTTTTAAAAAAATCTTAAGAAGAAGAAGAAGTTGGAAATGGGAATATCATTTTTTGAAAATTTTCTATTCCTTTTACATTTTTTTGAATTTGTTTCATTATTTTAAGGGTATTTTGAACATATTCAAGATCAAAATAGAGTGTTGACCAAGAGAAGGTATAGATTATGTATTAATACACACACATTTAATTAGATTAAAAAACTGAACGTATACTTTATTAATAAACTTAAAACGCGTGAGGAAAAAAAAAAGGTTAACCCAAAAAAAAAAAAAAGCCATGTACGTAAGCTGAGATAATAATACTCAGCAAGAAAAAGAAAAAAAGTTGAGATTGACATTGTTTTCATCTGCAATGAACTTCGCAAAGACACAAATATTCACCAAGAAATTACCATCACAAAAACGAAGAGAGAGAGGGAAAAAAAAAAAAACAAAAAAAAAAAAAATGGAATTCGGCAGTCTAACCTTCTTGACACTGCCGACAATAGTGAGGTGGTTGCCATTGTAGACAAGAGGGACAGTAGAGAGCCAGGAATCTAAATTATTGTTTCTCTGTAATGTACGATCGATAATATGTTGTTGTTGCGTAGAGGAATCATTTTATAGGATGTAGGAAAAGTGAGCTACGTGATAAGACTCAATTACACCCGTTGCATTATAATCCAATGGTCCCGATGAAGCCCCGCTTAAGTTCCTACCAATAATTAATAAAAAGCACTAGTTGACCGTGCTTGCGGCCTTTTTTTTTTTTAAAACAGTTACAAAAAGTGGTTGTGCTTCGTTGACTGCTTGGTTGTTGATGCTTAATTTGCTAAATTTACGTTATTGCTTTTCCATGAGCATTAAATTTATTGAGCTCTTTTTTTCAATAATGACTAAAACTCGATTAACAAAACTCAGATCAATACAAAAACCTACACAAGACACCAGATGGGAAACCTCCAACCTTATTACAAACAAACATAGAAAACAAACAAAAGAACAGAAGGGAACCATTGCAACGTTCGGCAAAGCCACACCCATCAATGCCGGAGCAATCATCAGCGTGATTAGACCATCGTGGAAAGAAGGCTAGCAACAAGGAGGAAAAACCGCAGCACGTGAGAGACATACGCCACCCATGACAGGCAATGCAGGCCCACGCACCAACCCAAACCCCTCACCATCGCCCTACAACCCAGCTCTTGTGGTATCCACGAGCCCTCGCAATGGACACGCCCAAATCTGAGGTCGACGAACGATGACCAACTCTCCATGCTTGGCTCCTAAATAGCCCTGCCCCACCCACCCCCCCCCCCCCCCCGACAGCATGAGCACAGTGTCAGAGATCATAGAAAACTCCCCCGCAAGCGATGGAGGCGGACAGCCCAGTGAAAGGCCGGACCACTAGCCTCAGATCTTAAAAACCTCAATATCTCTCAGAGCCTCTCTCTCTTTTTTCTCTCTCTAAAAAATTCCTCTCAATTTGATGTAATATGTTTAGTACAAAATTAACTTAAAATATAAAAACACATTCAATGTACTGATTAGTTTGCTTTTTCAAACTCAATTTATTTATGCAAAATTAAATATCATGTTTTTTTTTGTTTTTTTGTCTTTTTTTTTTTTTAATAAAATCTATTTTCGTTGATTTTGGGATCAACATTGTAGTTGTGGTACTTCTTTTATTTCCTGAAAGTAAAAATTAATTAAATGTATGAAGTGTAAAAAATTATTTATTTTTCTAAAAAATAAAAATTAGTTAATTATATCAAATGATATAAAAAATAATATTAAAATCAAGCATTAATTGAGATTGAAGAAGATATTTTTATCTGTTAAAATCAATAGATTTAAACAGATAAAAATATCTTCTTCAATCTCCATTAATGCTGATAGGTGTTGAACTTATCGTCTTCTCTCATGCTCAAAACTTAACAGAGCCTTCAAATTTTTTTTTTTTTTTTTTTTTGGGGGAAAGCTCCGAGCCTTTAAGTTTTTTCCCTCACGGTTTGAACGAGGAAGGTTCCTCATCTATGGTTCCTTAGTTTCCTTTTTTTTTTTTTTTTTAAAGCAAAAATTAATTAAATATATTGAAAGATATAAATAAAAAAGATGGTATTTGTTTAAATTGAATCGATTATAATAAGATTTAGCTGAGATATTTGTGAAAGTTTTAAGTTGACAACTAATATATTGTACATTAGGAAGGAGAAAAATAAAATGAATGAATGATATGAAAAAACGACCAAACTATTAAATTTTTATTGGTTAGACGTACCATATAAACACGATGACGTGATACACCCTATTCACCGAATAATTGAAACGATTTGTATGTCCATCTGTCCCAAGAGAATTGTGTGTTCTTGCCTTCGTGTAAGACCAAAAAAACATAAAAGCGGCAAAAACTGCAATAAACATTGAAACGTTCAGTAACGTTGAAACCGAACACTAAAGTGACCATAGAATGTGATCAAGGCTGATCTGAGTACTGAAACAGCTGGAAAGAAGGATTAGCAATGCTGAAACCACCATCAATAAGAAGGTTATGCCCATTTATATACCTTCCCTCGTCGGAAGCCAAAAAACAAAGCCGCATTTGCCACATCCTCCACCGTAAGCGTCACGTGCTTTTATGTTAGCAGTCGAATTAAACAAATTCTCAACCTCCTCCACGTTTCCCCCAATAACTTCCGTCGCCAAAGGCGTCGCTATGCCGTATGGCGACAAGCAATTCACTCTGATGCCGAATTGTCCCAACTCAACCGCCGCGTTTTTGGTTGGGTCTAACACGGCATGCTTCGAGGAGGCTTAAGCATGGGAGGCTACACCACTAGTATTGGAAGCTACACTAGCGGTTGAGATGATGCTGCCGCTTCTTGCGGGGATCATTGTCCGAGCAGCGTGCTTTATGCCGAGAAAAACTCCCGTTACATTCACGCTCATCACACGCTCGAAATCTGTCTTCTGATATTCTAGGATTCGCGGGTTGCCCTTCTCAGCTGTACCGGCGTTGTTGAACATAATGTCCACTCAGATAAGGTGACAAGCAGTTCACTCGGATTCCGAATTGTCCCAACTCGACGGCTGCGTTTCTCGTCAGGCCTAATACGGCGTGCTTCGAGGCGGTATAGGCATGTAAGGATCCACCTCCAATGTGGGAACACATACTCGCGGTTGAGATGATGCTCCCACTTCTCGAAGCGATCATGGCCTGCGCGGCGTGCTTGATGCCGAGGAAGACTCCGGTCACGTTCACGCTCAGCACACGCTCGAAATCAGCCTTCTCGTTGTCGATGATTCGAGTCTTGTTCTTGTCGGCTATGCCGGCGTTGTTGAACATTATGTCTAGCTTTCCATAGGTCTTGACGGCAATGTCCACGGCGTTTTTGACATGGGATTCGTCCGTGACATCGCAGTGGACGTATTTGCAGTTTTTTTGGCCGATCGATTCGCAGTGGATGTCAGCTGTGACTAGTTTGGCTCCATGGTGAGCAAACACTCTGGCTGTGCATTCTCCAATTCCGCTTGCTCCTGCGGTTACTACAGCCACCTTCCCTTCTAGCCTTTTTATAAATATTGACATTTAATTACTATTAATATATATATATAATTTAAAAGAGTATTATACATTAGTGTATAAAATAGAGCAATATATTAAATGTATCATGCATTTTCTTACATTTTTGTTTTGGCGTTAAACAAAAATTGACGTTGTAATTTTTGGCAGGCACGCAGAGAAGGCAACCTCTCTCTCTCTCTCTTTTTTTTTTTTTTTTTTTTTTTTTCATATAGCAATGTCCAATTGAGATTATTAGTTATCGTTAGTATTTAATACTATAATATACAACACAAGACACTAATCTATGCTATTAGTTTACCAATCCATCCCAAAAGTTTAAACTGTCAAGTGGTTGGCAAAAAATAGTTTTATATTTTAACTCATCCTCACATGTAGATTGGACAATGGGCAAATATGCGGACAGATATTAATTTTGAAAGTCCAACATAAATATTTTAAAAAAATCCGAAACACATTAAAGACTAAGCATGTAATAATAATAAATGAGTTTAAAAGTGTAATTGCATGTGTTCTAATTCAAAACACATTCTGATACTTTGTTAACATAAAAGAAAGATAACACTATATTTTCTTTCTAAATACAAAGTAGGGTTCCATTTTATTATATAATTACTACACGAGAAATAAATTATAAATATATAAAGATTGGTCCCCATACTAAAAAAGAACTAAAAGATCCTCTAAATTAAACCCAAACAAGATTAATTATCTTATAGGTTAACCAAAAAAAATCCAACAAATCTTCCGAAAATAAAATAATCTCTGAATTCTAACATATACTCAAAATGGAAAAAAAAAAAACAAAAACAAAAAACAAAAATGTGTCGAACTTTATTTTAGGTAAGAAAAACACTAAAAAGAGTAATTTTGAACTGACCTTCTAGGCACTGCAGAGAAGGATGAAGTGGATGTCATTTAGAGAGAGAGAGAGTGTGTGTGTGTGTGGGTGGGGGTGGGGGGTGGGGGGTGGGGGTTGCGGTGGTGGTTGAAGAAAGAGAGTTTATCTGGTTAATTAAGTTATAAAGACCACAAGTCCTACATATTGCCAATTTATAGGAAAGATTACCAGGTTTTTATGACGTCATAAGTTGCCTAAGTCAACAACATATACGAAAAAGAGCAGTTAAGTTGGGCGATTAATGATGGCGTTACTCATGATTTTGTCGCTTTTGACTTTTCCACGACTAAGTTCATGCATCTTCTGAGAATGCCCCAAAGCCGTTCGATTAATTCAATGTTGCCAATTCAAAAGAAAAATAAGGTTGTTGAATGTAATTTCCTATCTAAGGGTTTGTTTGGATAGTGGAGCTGCTATTTTACTTTTAGACTCCGTTTGGTGAAACGGTTTGAGTTGAAATTTTTAAATTTAAGTTGGTTGACTTTTTAAAAACTAGTTGTAATTTTTGTTGATTTTTCAAAAAAAGATAAAAATTAAGATGAAAAAGTACAGTTTAGTTTGAGTTAAACCTGATCACCAAACGGGGTCAATAATAAAAATAAATAAATAACACCGGTAATTTTTTAGTAAGTATTTAGAATCACATTTTAAAAAAGCTTAATAAATTAAAATGATTTTAAAATTTATCATTAAGTAAAAATTTTTAAATGAAGTTTACATGTTTAACTTAATTAAACTCTCATACAAGTTTTAAAATCTATTTAAAAGTTTTTTTTTTTTTTTTTCCGAAAGTCATATGTATATATGTGTATTTATTTAGAGAGGAAGCTCTTATAAAAACTTGAAACTTTTCTGACAAATCATTAAGGGTTCATTTAATAAAGTTTTTGCTTTTACTTTTAGTTAATAGAAGAAGAAAAGCAAAAGTTAGAGCTATTCAATAAATGTTTGGGAACCTCATTTTTAAAAGAGGTTTTGAAGTGAAAATGATTTCAATGTTTCTAATAAGTCATAAAAATGTTAAAACAAAATTTATAATGTCTAACTTAAATTCTGAAATGAGTTTGCAAGTCTATCAAAAAGAGTTTTTTTTAGAAGTCATATTTTCTGATTTTGATAGTAAGCTCTTCTAGAGATCAAAGCTCTTCTGGTAGATAATACAATCACTTTTAGAAACAATTTTGGACTTAGAAAGGCCAAAAATGGCTTTTAAGAAACTTTATCAAACAGGTTCTAAAACACTTTCAGAAAACAATAACTTCTAAAAAGCTTTGTCAAATAGGACCCAAGTAAGGTTTAAAGATAGGCACACACTGGAACTAGCTCAGCGAGGATTCAAAATCTTAAATATCAAGTTTACAATCTATAGAAGGTTTTCTTTTAAATTAATTAAATAAATATTCATAAAATTCGTACTGAAAAGTAAAAAATGAAAAAAATCACAGATAGGCAAGGAGTATATACAAGTAGAAAATCGAAAAGAACTGTAACATAGAAAACGGAGACTTAAAAATCCCAAGGAAAGAAACTAGGGACATCAAAGTGAAAATATATTAACGCAAACAGAAAACGACACTTTTCTTAAGAAACGTGAAAACATGTGAGGGGAAAGTGAAAGCGACAAGAAATCACGACATCAAATTTGAACTCATAGATAGAGAAAGACGAGTACAGTATCAAGTATCAAATATCTAGATTACAATAATTTGAAACTTTACGTATGATAAACCACCTCCATTGTGGAAGCGGGATATCAAAGAAAAACGAATAAAGGATAACTACTAGTGTACTACTCTTATATATATATATATATATATATATAATATATGGAATATTCACAAGTCCAAAGATAAAATTACGTTAATCTTTATATATTTCTTCTTTTATTTTTTTTCCTCTCATTTACTTATTTTTATTTTTTAAGTTGGTATCAGAGCTTAAAATCATTCAGCGCAAACATGAAAACAGTAAAAATAAAGCAAAAAGAAGAGCAGAAGAGCAAAACCCAAACATCAAATAGTAAAACTCTAAACAGCAAATATCAAAACACCCATCAAAATCACCATCCGTCTTTCAGATCAACATACGGAGTCGCTTAGCCTACACGTCAAAAACCCGCTGCTTTCATTTCTATAAGTTGGAGGCCTGTGTAAAATAAGACTCATGTCTTTGACTATTCTACTCTTTTTAAAAATATTTATCAAACTACACGTGATTTTAAGAAACACACACACGCTCAGAAAACACACAAAAAAAAAATTTTTTTGATTGCCTGATTATATATATATAGAGAGAGAGAGAGAGAGACAGCAAGAAAAAAAAAACAGAGAGAGAGAGAGAAATTCTTTGCTGTTAAAAAAAAAAAGTTAGTTTGATTGAAAGAAAACAAAAAACAAAAGTGAGTAAAAAAAATTATTGAATTTTTCGTGATAAAATATGTTCATGTTATTGTCTAATATGAAGTTGATCAATATTATTCTTTTAAGGCGGTGTTAAATCGGAATACAATTTTTGAACAAGTTGGTATGTATCAACTTGAGGGGGAGAGTTGAGATTTCATGAAATAGGATAATTGATTGACTAATTCTTTTAGTTACTATTTTGTGATTATTTTCATTTATAGAGTTTATGTAATATTATATACATCAATTAACTTAATTCTAGGCTTTGATTTAGGTTTTCTAATTGCAATTCTTTTCTATATAATCTTGTACAAATTTAGTAGAAATTCTGATTGGTAATTATTTGAATTCCAAATTTCAAGTGATTTAATTTATTAAATATGCTCTTCACATATACTTTTTTCTTATATTATTTTTTTAATTAAAATTACTTTCTCCAATAATTTATCTTTAAAATATCTTTTTCCTTTTTAAATATAACCCTTAAATGCTTTTCTATGTAATTTTTCTGATTAAAAAAGATTTTAATCAGATTGCATATACGAACGAATACAATAAGTGATATGGTTAGTTTAAAGTTGACAAGTTATCTAACGATTATATCTATCCCTTCGAGAAAAAGAGAAAAAAAAAAAAAAAAAAAGAAAGTAAGTAAAAGAAAAAGAAAAATCATATATATTATAAATGTGCACAGAATAGTAAAGTGAGTCAACTTCAAATAAAAAAAAAAATAGTGTGTGGGTCTGACAAAGACTTAGGTGGTGTTTGGTGAATGAGTTTAGTTTAAGATTTTTAAGTTTCAATAGTAATTTTTCAGAAAAGACAAAAAAATTTTTCAAAAAAGATAAAAAAATTTTTCAGAAAAAGATAAAAATCATGATAAAAAAAATACAATTTAATTTAAAACAAGATAGTGACCAAACATTCCCTTAATGTCGGTACTTGAGCTTGATTCTAAGTAGCTTTTTAGTAGTTGGCATTCAGATTTAATGTGTGGCCCCCAACAATAAATACAATAAAATGTATGTCAGAAGATAAGAACAATAAAATTTAAAAAAAAAGTGTTACGGAGATTAATTTTAATTCCATTTTTTTCAAGTTCATGTCTTCGCAAGATTAACATGGAACGAGAAAAAACTACATTAAACATTGAAACATTCGGTAACGTTGAAACGGAATACAATAGGGAACATTGAACGTGATCAAGGCTGTTCTGAGAACTGAAACAAGTGGAAAGAAGGATTAACAATGCTGAAACCACCATCAACAGGAAGGTTAAGCCCACTTATGTACCTTCCCTCGTCGGAAGCCAAAAACAGAGCCGCATTCGCCACATCCTCCGCCTTAAGTGTCACATGCTTTAAGTTCGCACTCGAATTAAACGAATTCTCAACCTCTTCCTCATTTCCCCCTAAAAATTGCACACCATAGGCGTCACTAAGCCATATGGCGACAAGCAATTCACTCTGATTCCGAATTGACCTAACTCAGCCGCCGCGTTTTCGGTCAGGCCTAACACAGCGTGCTTCGAAGCGGTATAAGCATGGGAGCCTACACCACCAATACAGGAAGTTACACTAGCAGTTGAGATGATGCTGCCGCTTCTTGCGGGGATCGTTGTCCGAGCAGCGTGCTTTATGCCGAGAAAAACTCCCGTTGCATTCACACTCATCACGCGCTCGAAATCTGTCTTCTGATCTTCCAGGATTCGTGCGTAGCTCTTGTCAACTATACCTGCGTTGTTGAACATAATGTCCAGCTTTCCATAGGCCTTAACGGCTTTTTCCACGGCGTTTTTCACTTGTGATTCGTCCATGACATCGCAGTGGACGTATTTGCAATTTGTTTGCTCTATGGATTGGCCGAGTGAATGGCCGAGGTCGTCTTGGATGTCGGCTATGACAAGCTTAGCTCCGTGACGGGCGAACACTCTTGCGGTGCATTCTCCGATTCCGCTTGCTCCTCCTGTTATCAGAGCCACCTTCCCCTCTAGCCTACACAATTGCATAAAGTTTCTCAGTTAAGTTTTTCCTATACGCATTGCAACCACAGACTTGATGAAAGTGCCTTTTCAATATCAATGTAAATTTTTTGGAAATTTCCTTTGCTGAACTTTAATGATTTGACAATTTATTCTTTGAACATTTTAAGAGGGTATTTGGTGAATGAGTTTAATTTATGATTTTTAAGTTTCAATAGTAATTTTTTAGAAAAGACAAAAAAAATTTTTTTCAGAAAAGACAAAAAACTTTTTCAGAAAAAGACAAAAATCATGATGAAAAAAGTATAATTTAATTCAAAATGAATTAACAACCAAATGGACCCTAAGTTTGATAAATTTCCCTTTGAATTTAATAAAATATTACAAATTGTCTTTAGATAGACGAAGGATGTTAAAATTTGAAAGGAAACTCCCCCACACAAGTTACGTGTCATGCTTTGACATCATTCAAATTTTTAGTCTTTATATTCATATAAACTTATATGAGGCATAGAAGGATGTTTCTAACTTAATTTTTAATATATATATATATATATTTTTTTTTTTTTTAATTTGATTTGTGGACACTTTGTAAAATTTTATAGATTCGAGTAAGTTTTCTAACCTAAAAATTTAGTGGTAACTTGCCAAATCATGTAAAATTCTCATGAGACTGTCCAATATACACTATGAAGAGAGAGAAGTTCTACTGGTAATTCCATGGTATATTGGCAAAGATCTGAGCAAAAATTTGAGGCGATCTGTAAAGGAAAACACTTGTATTAGCAGTAATTAAAATTATTTTTTTACTTGACTAATTTATTAAGGAAGGATACCTTCATATATGGATAGACTACAACGTAGATTTCCTGGGCTATCACATTTACAGCATATACACCAAAAAAAAAAAAAAAAAAATGGCATATGTACTAGTTGAGATTATCATTGTGTATTCAGCTACGAAATTTCGCTATCATTCAAAAACAAAAAAAACAAAAACAAAAGCAATAAACAGAGAGAGATTTGCAAACACAACTTTTTTTTAATTTTTTTTTTCTTTTTATGAACAAGGCTTAGTTGTAGCTTACCTTCTTGATAATGCTGATATGAGTGAAGGACTTGTCATTGCAGAGACGAAGATGGAGAGGGAGACCAAGACTCTGAATTATTGTTGCCTGATAATGCTAGTATTTTTCTACTTTTTTTTTTTTTTCACATCTGATGAAATTATGGCATGGGCTCACTTTTATATGAGTGCCAAAAAAATCAGCTATACGACAAAAACTCTATTGTACTTGTTTGGGAATTTATATCGTAAATATATTATTTACGGAAGTTAAAATAAATAAATAATATATCTATAAAACTATTGAAGTAAATAGTATATTTATTCCTAGTAAAAAATATTTACTTAAAACACTTTTGAAAATATGTTTTCTACTTTTTTTTTGTTTTGTTTTGTTTTGTTTTTATTTGTTCTGTTAAAAACGTTCACGCTTAGCACGCGCTCGAAGGGGCCTTGTCATTGTCAATGACTCGTGGGCCACAATGGTCAGCTATGCCTGCATTGTTGAACGTGATATGATGTCTAGCTTTCCAAAGGTCTTAGCCGCTTTGTCCACAGCATTTTTCACTTGGGATTCATCCGTGACATCGCAATGGACGTATTTGCAGTTGGTTTCGCCGATGGATTGGGATTCTAAATGGCCAAGCTCGTCTTGGATGTCGGCAATGATTACTTTAGCACCGTGATGGGCGAACACTTTGGCTGTGCGTTCGCCGATTCCGCCGGCTCCTCCGGTTATCAAAGCCACTTTTCACTGAAGCCTACATTCAACAAACACTCAAATTGAGTTACAACTGATTAATGATCAGCGAAATTGCTAAGTACTATAAATAGATTTTTTTTTCCATCTTTTTTTTTTTGCTTGAGATTTAATGATTCGCTTGGTTCCAAGGTTGAAACATAAAGTTTTCAACTTGGTTTTTGTTTTTGTTTTGTTTTGTTTTGTTTTTTTTTTTAGTTTTTTAGTTTTTTTTTTCCTGAAAAGTTAATAAAAATTATAATTAATTTTTGAAAAGTCAACCAAACTTCAGCCTCAAAATTATATTCCAAACCTGTACACTAAAAGCAAGCTTAATTTGCGATGTTTTATGACAAACTTGCTTGATGCTGTGGATGGTAATGAAGTGGTTGCCATTGCTCAGAGAAAGGGTGACTCTTGACCTTGTTAGTTAGTCTAGTCTTTGAAACTTAATGGACAACAAAGATTAAGATAAGTGGCATTATTTATTAATTTGAAAAAGAGCCAGACAAAGGAATCTTGTTAATTTCTCTATTAATTCAAGCTATGTAGCATAGCATCTTAGGCAAGTCGTCTTTTTGTTGCGTTTTAATTAGTTCGCTTTGTAAATGCATGATTTTTCAATTGTTACGTTTTTATTTTTTAACCATAGGTATCTGTAAAAGTGTAACAAAGTTTAGGCTATTTGAATTCATAGTGGATTCTCTTTTTTTTTTTTTTTTTCCCTTCCTCCAAGAGAGGAGTCCGTGGTAAAATAATAATATCAGGGAAAACGACAAGAAGCTAATAAACGGCAACAAGTTAAAAGCACAGTAATAATCAAAACGACAACAAGCATAAAACGACTTTTTTTTTTTTTTTTTTTTAAATAAACGACATTAACATCAACATAAAATTGAAAGCCAAAAGATACCAATAAATTCATCAACGCTAAAAGCTACGTTAAGCTAAAAAACGACACATGACCAAAATAAGCAAAATAAAATAGAATGTAAAAATTATTAAGAAAACAACGTCAATTCTAAAAAAAAAACGACAGAAATTTTTAAAATAGAAAAATAGATAGTAACCCAATAAGCGACATTCTTTAGCAAAAACCATAACAAAACTCTATTTTAAAAGTAGTAACAATAACAAACGAAGGTGTCACAAAAATAACAATAAACGGCGAAAGCCCGCAATCCTAAGAAACGCCACAAAAAGAAAACAACAATTAACACCGATAACAACGTAAAAGACAACAGAAACATTAATTAAAAACTAAAAACGACATAAAATGGAAACGGCAGAAATGTCATAACCGACAATAATTAATAAAACAAAAAGAAAAAGAAAAAAGAAGAAGCCGTCAAAATTAGAAAACGACGAGACCAACATTACAAATAAGTACAATGGTAAAATGAGACATTGAAAATATGGATAACATTTACACAAGATTACAAATAAGTAGGTAAAGTAAGTCTTTAAATAATTGTCACATTAATTAAAATTAAGGTTGATATCTATAATAAAAAGATGATAATTCACCATTTAATAAGTTTGTATTCAGAAATTGGAATCAGTATCCCCAATACCATGATGGCTGATAACTTAGGATTGAAATTAGAGACGTGAAAGTCTTATTTTATTTAGATCTTTAGGAGTCTAATAAACTCAATGACACTCTTATATAAAGTCCTTTACCCCACAAAACTGCCCTTTATGCTTTCAATACATTAAAATAAGGAGCGTTACAAAAGCATATCCTTACAAAGAAGTACTCATCTTTTATTCTTGGGGAAGACAGTAAACGTGATCAAGGCTGATCCGAGTACTAAATCATATTAAAAGAAGGATTAACAATGCTAAAACCACCATCAACAGGAAGGTTGTGCCCACTAATGTACCTTGCCTCATCACTAGCCAAATACAGGGCTGCATTTGCCACATCCTCAGCCTTGAGCGTCACATGCTTTAAGTTGGATATCGACTTAAACGCATTCTCCATCTCCTCCCCGTTTCGCCCAAAATATTTTGTCAGCAAAGGCGTCGCTACGGCGTAGGGCGACAAGCAATTCACTCTGATCCCGAATTGTCCCAACTCAACCGCCGCGTTTTTGGTTAGGCCTAACACGGCGTGCTTTGAGGCGGTATAAGCATGGGAGGCTACACCACTAGTAGTGGAAGCTATGCTAGCGGTTGAGATGATGCTGCCGCTTCTTGCGGGGATCATTGTCCGAGCAGCGTGCTTTATGCCGAGAAAAACTCCCGTTGCATTCACGCTCATCACGCGCTCGAAATCTGTCTTCTGATCTTCTAGGATTCGCGGGTGGCTCTTGTCACTTGTGCCGGCATTGTTGAACATAATGTCCAGCTTTCCGTAGGCCTTAACGGCTTCGTCCACGGCATTTTTCACTTGTGATTCGTCCGTGACATCGCAGTGGACGTATTTGCAATTTGTTTGGTCTATGGATTGGCAGAGTGAACGTCCGAGCTCGTCTTGGATGTCGGCTATGACTAGCTTGGCTCCGTGATGGGCGAACACTTTTGCGGTGCATTCTCCGATTCCGCTTGCTCCTCCGGTTATCAAAGCCACCTTCCCCTCCAGCCTACACAATTGCATCAAGTTGCTAAATTAGCTCTCGGCTCCGTGTTGTGATTAAGCTTTCTTAGACACACGACCGTGCATAAATTCCTTTTGCCTTTTTTAAATTAAAAATTATTTGGATAGTTGGCGCTTTGAACCCGAGAAGTATAATAAATTAGCAGATTGTTATCTAAACTTTTAATTTTGATAAATTAATCCTGAGTTAATAAACTATTGCCCGAGTTTCCTTAAATTAACGAACAAGATTAAATCGATTATTTAAAACACTTCATTAAATTCTTGGGATGATTTATTGAAGTTAAAATTTAATGGATAACTTGCTCCAGCGTTTCAGGTTTATTTAAAAAGTATTATCTGCAGTTTTTTATCTCATCAAATGCATAAATAAAGATTACATTTAATTATTAATACACAAATTCATATCTTAATTCAATCAAAATTCATTTCGCTTCAAAAATACTCAAAAAGAGAAATAAAAAACTTTTAAAAAAATCTAAAGAAGAAGAAGAAGGTGGAAATGGGAATATCATTTTTTGAAAATTTTCTATTCCTTTTACATTTTTTTTGAATTTGTTTCATTATTTTAAGGGTATTTTGAACATATTCAAGATCAAAATAGAGTGTTGATCAAGAGAAGGTATAGATTATGTATTAATACACACACATTTAATTAGACTAAAAAACTTAACGTATACTTTATTAATAAACTTAAAACGCGTGAGGGGGAAAAAAAAAGTTAACCCCAAAAAAAAAAAAAAGTGGCCATGTACGTAAGCTGAGATAATAATACTCAGCAAAAAAAAAAAAAAAGTTGAGATTGACATTGTTTTCATCTGCAATGAACTTCGCAAAGACACAAATATTCACCAAGAAATTACCATCACAAAAACGAAGAGAGAGAGGGAAAAAAAACACAAAAAACTAAAAAAAGGAATTCGGCAGTCTAACCTTCTTGACACTGCCGACAATAGTGAGGTGGTTGCCATTGTAGACAAGAGGGACAGTAGAGAGCCAGGAATCTAAATTATTGTTTCTCTGTAATGTACGATCGATAATATGTTGTTGTTGCGTAGAGGAATCATTTTATAGGATGTAGGAAAAGTGAGCTACGTGATAAGACTCAATTACACCCGTTGGATTATAATCCAATGGTCCCGATGAAGCCCCGCTTAAGTTCCTACCAATAATTAATAAAAAGCAATAGTTGACCGTGCTTGTGGCCTTTTTTTTTTTTTTTTTTAACTGTTACAAGAAGTGGTTGTGCTTCGTTGACTGCTTGGTTGTTGATGCTTAATTTGCTAAATTTACGTTATTGCTTTCCATGAGCATTAAATTTATTGAGCTCTTTTTTCATTTTTTTTTTCTTTTGGATGACAAAATTGATTGGGAAATTTACATAATGATTTTAGATCCCAGCTATAATAGAGAGAAAATCAATCAGGAGCAAGACCATTGAGAAATATAGAACTCACACATACACATCTCTACACATATGATATCTAAATAAACTAAAATGTAATTAAAATACGCTGAATCAATTTAATTACATGACATAGTATTTGTTGGCTTAGCTAATAAGCCAAAAGATGAGAAAATTAAAGTTCACCAATTTTAATTTAACTAAAATGCTACACGCACCATGTTGCGTAATAAGAATAAAATGAATAAAGGAATAATGACAGGAAGAACAATTACTTGTCTAAAGAGTTCTCCACTTCTTTTCTTTTTCTTGTCTTCTCATCTTCATTTTAAATTTCAACAATCGATATCACATTAGAGACGGAGATCATTATGGATATTTTTTGTCGATAAGAGTTTTTTTCTTTTTTCTTTTCTATTCTATCTTTTATGTTCACTATTTTCATAATATATTTAAATATATATCTACTTTGAGATCTCACTTCTATAGTTGTGTAGACTATTCGATCTTAATCTAATTTGGTTAGGAGTAGCTATACTTACACCTACTATATTTATAAATACCCCCATCAAATTACCTTTTGTAAACAACATTTTCATAATTCCTAATTTAACCCTCTCACATACAACTATTATAATTTTGATTTGATTTTTTTTTATAAAACATATACAAATCTAAATAGGGTAAAAAAAAAAAAGCTTTCCTTATTTTAGTTTGTTTTTCTCCCTAAAAAATCTTACGTTGTTTAAAAATCACCTTGTTCATAACATTCTTCATGTTACATATTTCTTCTTCTTCATACTTTTCTTCTGTTTTTTAGTAATCCTCTGTTTTTCAAAAAAAAAAAAAAAAATCGTTTAAAGAAAAAACTGTCATAATTAATGCTTAATCCTTTAATTGAACAATGGTAAAATATTTCAATTCAAGATTCACCGACCTACTCATATTTAACAAAAACAAGATAATATAAATTCTCATAAAATGTTTGGCACAATGGGTTTGAAAATAATTAAAAGAAAAAAAAACATGTTGTAAAACAGATTGATATGATAATGTGGAGGTACGCTTTTTTTTTTTTTTTTTGAAAATTAAAAAAGAATTCTATTTATAGTAAACATATAAGTTGTGGTTTTTAAGAGAAATTATTCAATGGATCGGGTGTATCACATCATCATACTAATACGGTACACCCATCCAATAAAAAATTTGACATTTGGATCGTTTTTCCATATCATTCCTTTGTTTTATTTTTCTCTTTCCTAATGTGAAATATATTAGTTGTCAACTTAAAATTACCATAAATATCTTACCTAAATCTTATTATAATCAATTCAATTTAAATAAATATAATTTTTTATTTATATCTTTTAAAATATTTAATGAAATTTTGCTTTAACATAAAAAAGAAATTAAGGAACCATATATGAGGAACCTTCCTCGTACAAACCGTGAGGGGAAAAAAATTTTTGAAGTTAATTTTCTTTTTTTTTTAATTCAATATGGTTTGACGAGACAAATACCAGCATAGGTACAAGCTCATAGAACATAATCTAAAATAAGCTAACCGGTCAGTCACCGAACGGCTAGAGAACCACCAAATGAACCTAAAGTCCACCAACCAACGGGACTATGCAGGTTATCAACCCACTTCGGAAAGCGAAGCGATCCCTCTATTCTAAACACGGAGGAAAAGCCCTACAACTGGTGACGCAAATGCAAGATCCACCAACCAAACAACCCAGCCAAACAATGACTAAAACTCGATTAACACAAACTCGATCAATACAAAACCTACACAAGAGACCAGATGAAACCTCCACCCTTATTACAAACAAAAGAAGAAGGGAACCATTGCAATGTCCGACAAAGCCACACCATCAATGCCGGAGCAATCATCAACGTGATTAGACCATCATGGAAAGAAGGCCAGCAACAAGGAGGAAAAACCCAGCACGTGAGAGACATACGCCACCCACAACAGGCAACGCAGGCCCACGCACCAACCCAACCCCTCACCATCGCCCTGCACCCAGCTCTTATGGTATCCACGAGCCCTCACAACGGACACGCCCAAATCTGAGGTTGACGAACGACGACCAACTCTCCATGCTCGGCTCCTAAACAGCCCTGCCCCACCCCCCCAACAGCATGAGCACGGTCTCAGTGATCATAGAAAACTCCCTCGCAAGCGACGGAGGGCGGCAGCCCAGTGAAAGGCCGGACCACCAGCCTTAAATCTCAAAAACCTCAATATCTCTCAAGGCCTTTCTCTCTTCTTTCTCTCTCTAAAAAATTCCTCTCAATTTGATGTAATATGTTCAGTACAAAATTAACTTAAAATATAAAAACACATTCAATGTACTGATTAGTTTGCTTTTTCAAACTCAATTTATTTATGCAAAATTAAATGTCATGTTTTTTTTTTTTTGTCTTTTTTTTTTTTAATTAAAATCTATTTTCGTTGATTTTGGGATCAAAATTGTAGTTGTGGTATTCTTTTATTTCCTGAATCAAAAATTAATTAAATGTATGAAGTGTAAAAAATTATTTATTTTTCTAAAAAATAAATATTAGTTAATTATATCAAATGATATAAAAAAAATATATTAAAATCAATAGATTTTAACAGATAAAAATATCTTCTTCAATCTCCATTAATGCTGATAGGTGTTGAACTTATCGTCTTCTCTCATGCACAAACTTAACAGAGCCTTCAATTTTTTTTGGGGGAAAGCTCCGAGCCTCTAAGTTTTTTCCCTCACGTTTTGAATGAGGAAGGTTCCTCATCTATGGTTCCTTAGTTTCCTTTTTTTTTTTTTTTTAGCAAAAATTAATTAAATATATTGAAAGATATAAATAAAAAGATGATATTTGTTTGAATTGAATCGATTATAATAAGATTTAGGTGAGATATTTGTGAAAGTTTTAAGTTGACAACAAATATTGTACATTAGGAAAGAGAAAAATAAAATGAATGAATGATATGGAAATCGACCCAAATGTCAAATTTTTATTGGATAGTATACACATAAACACGATGACGTGATACACCCTATTCACGAATAATTGAAACGACCTGTGTGTCCAACTGTGTCCATCTGTCCCGAGAGAATTGTGTGTTCTTGCCTTCGTGTAAGACCAAAAAAACATAAAAGCGGCAAAAACTGCATTAAACATTGAAACGTTCAGTAACGTTGAAACCGAACACTACAGTGACCATAGAATGTGATCAGGGCTGATCTGAGTACTGAAACAGTTGGAAAGAAGGATAGCAATGCTGAAACCACCATCAATAAGAAGGTTATGCCCACTTATATACCTTCCCTCGTCGGAAGCCAAAAACAAGCCGCATTTGCCACATCCTCCACCTTAAGCGTCACGTGCTTTTAAGTTAGCAGTCGAATTAAACAAATTCTCAACCGCCTCCACGTTTACCCCCAACAACTTCCGTCGCCAAGCGTCGCTATGCCGTATGGCGACAAGCAATTCACTCTGATGCCGAATTGTCCCAACTCAACCGTGCGTTTTTAGTTAGGCCTAAAACGCATGCTTCGAGGCGGCATAAGCATGGGAGGCTACCACTAGTATTGGAAGCTACACTAGCGGTTGAGATGATGCTGCCGCTTCTTGCGGGATCATTGTCCGAGCAGCGTGCTTTATGCGAGAAAAACTCCCGTTACATTACGCTCATCACACGCTCGAAATCTGTCTTCTGATATTCTAGGATTCGCGGGTTGCCCTTCTCAGCTGTACCGGCGTTTTGAACATAATGTCCACTCCGATAAGGTGACAAGCAGTTCACTCGGATTCCGAATTGTCCCAACTCGACGGCTGCGTTTCTCGTCAGGCCTAATACGGCGTGCTTCGAGGTGGTATAGGCATGTGAGGATCACCTCCAATGGGAACACATACTCGCGTTGAGATGATGCTCCACTTCTCGAAGCGATCATGGCCTGCGCGGCGTGCTTGATGCCGAGGAAGACTCCGGTCACGTTCACGCTCAGCACACGCTCGAAATCAGCCTTCTCGTTGTCGATGATTCGCGTCTGTTTTGTCGGCTATGCCGGCGTTGTTGAACATTATGTCTAGCTTTCCATAGGTCTTGACGGCAATGTCCACGGCGTTTTTGACATGGGATTCGTCCGTGACATCGCAGTGGATGTCAGCTATGACTAGTTTGGCTCCATGGTGAGCAAACCTCTGGCTGTGCATTCTCCAATTCCGCTTGCTCCTGCGGTTACTACAGCCACCTTCCCTTCTAGCCTTTTTATAAATATTGACATTTAATTACTATTATATTATATATATATTAATTTTAAAATAGTATTATAGAACAATTATCTAATGTATCATGCATTTCATACATTTTTGTTTTGGCGTCAAACAAAAATTGACGTTGTAATTTTTGGCAGGCACGCAGAGAAGGCAACCTCTCTGTTTTTTTTTTTTTTTTTTTTTTTTTTTTTTTTTTCATATAACAATGTCCAATTGAGATTATTAGTTATCGTTAGTATTTAATACTATAAAATACAACATAAGACACTAATCTATATTATTAGTTTACCAATCCATCCTGAAAGCTTAAACTGTCAAGTGGTTGAAAAAATAGTTTACTATTGTAACTCATCCTCACATGTAGATTGGGCGATGGGGAGATATGTGAACAAATATTAATTTTAAAAGTCCAACATAAATATTTTTAAAAAAATCTGAAAACACATTAAAGACTAAGCATGTAATAATAATAAATGAGTTTAAAAGTGTAATTGCATGTGTTGAATTCAAAAACACATTCTGAGACGTTGTCAACATAAAAGAAGATAACACTATTTTTTTTTCCCTAAAT
>CM046387.1:29969513-30014145 GCA_025413485.1 Ficus microcarpa | reverse complement strand
TTGCATCTTTCTATAGTGCCCCATTTACCTTTTTCAGCTTCTTGAAAGAATGATCTTGCCAATAACTCCTTGAAAAAAGAATAACCCACATCCTCCAAACACCGGTAACTTGGATTTGATAAGTCGAGAAACCCTTGAGCCATCCAAAGTTGTACCAATGTTTTCACCTCAAATTTATAATCTTTTGGAAAGAGTCCACAGTAGGCAAAGCAGTGTTTCAAATGCGAGGCAAGACGATCATAGCTCAATTTCAGTGTTTGTAAAATTTTTTCTCCTTCCCGCTGCGTTATTTTTGAAAATTCCTCGTCAACCAATGACCAGTACCCCAAGTCTGAATTTTTGATCCGCAACATACTTCCTATTGTTCTTATTGCGAGCGGAATTCCTCCACATTTTCTTGCAATTGCTCTTCCAACTTCCAAAATATTGGCGTTTTTCAGCTCCTCTCCCTCCTCGAAAGCCATCTTCTGAAAGAGCAACCAGGATCCACCTTCATCAAGAATCCCCAACTGATAGGGTTGTGCAGTGCCAGCTATCTGTGCTACTGTCCTACTACGAGTAGTAACTATTACTTTACTTCCCTCTGAACCAATACTTACTAGCAAGTCTTTCAACTGCATCCAATTTTCAGCATCTTCATTCCACAAATCATCTAATACAAGAAGATACTTATTTCCCCCAAGCGCCGTTCTAAAGTCTCTCTGCAATTGATCCATAATTTCAACATTCCCCAAATTGTTATCCTTAGGCTTACATTGCTTAATGATTTTCTGAACAATTACTTTCAAATCAAAATCCTCAGCAACACAAAGCCAAATCTTAAGATCAAAGTGTTTTTGGACCTCCTCATCATTAAAAACACTCTGAGCTATTGTGGTCTTTCCAAGCCCTCCCATCCCTACGATGGGAATGACCGACACATCCTCCTTGACGTCGCCCTCCAATAAAAGCTTCATGATCGCCTTTCTATCCTCGTCCCTCCCAATAACCTTTTCTTGACGGACATATGAGTGAGTCTCTCTCACTCCCCTAGAGATTACCTGATTCTCTTCATGACGCTCGTCTAAATGGAAGTCTTTATCCTTGGAAATAGCAGTCAGTTTCTTCCTAATTTTTCTTATTCTACAAACCATGTTGTAACGAAAAGCAAGCTGGTTCGAAGCAGAGAAGAAAGTGCAAACCTGCTTGGACAATTCATTGCCAGACATCAGCTGTCGCCGTTAGGCTTCAGTTTTGAACTCGTCCATCAAGTCGTCGGCTATATGAACCGCAACGCCAAGCCTCTGGAGCCAGTTCCTGAATTGGTGGCTGTGGAGTTGCTTCTCCTCAGCATCAAGAAGCACAGCTTTGATGGTTGACATGGTGTCTTCAAGTTCGTCGAGCTCGTCGTTGACTCCCCAAAGCGATGAAATCTCTTTCACAGCAGCTGATCCTAAACTCCCGATTATTTGTTCGGCAATCGGAGTGAGTATTAGTTCTGCCATGATCACTGCAAAGTCGGATTTCCGATCGAAGGAAAAGCTTTCGGAAAGGAGCTTGAGTTTAGAGGTTGACCAAGAGAAATGACAAAGGACCTCTGTTGGTGTTGCAGTGGGATTCAATAGAGAGCAGCCTCAGTACTTGTTCACCGACAGAGAGGGTTTAAATGTAATTTCATGTTTTCAGCCTGTATGTAGCCCACTAGCGCCTAATCCCGAAATAATTAAAATAATTAATATTAATTAACCATTCAGCTTGCGCTGGGCCCATTTTTGTTTCATCGTGCCGAAAAAACAGTTTGATTTATCGCCAATCAAAGCTCCGCGTGATCGATTATTTGCTAGGTCATCTTAAAATATGTCACAATAATGAGGATGAATTCCTTTTATTATTATTATTATTATCTTTTGTTATTGAAGCTGGTAGGTCCCAATCATATATGAACTTTTTTTTCTTTGGGCTGATGCATCAAGGTTTGGCCAATAAGCCCTATTGAGCAAGCCTTTTTTTTTTTTTTTTTTTTTTAAATAAGTGAGATTTATTAAAAAGAAAAGAAAAAGGGTCTTACAATCTTGAAGCATAAGACCATTTTCAATTTCTATGCCAATGATAAAAAGCGTGAGAATTTTATCTTTCTTTATATTCCGATAAAATGTTTTTTTACTTTTGTCCGCATTATTATGCTTTGAAACTTATAAAATTAATAGACTTGCAATGTTTAAATAATTAAAAATAAAAATAAAAATATTACATCATTTTAAAAAGGTCTACAAAACAACTAAGAAAAGTCAAATGTTAAATTTAGTATCGGTCATACGTTCTAATAAATTTGTCATAAAATTTAATATATAATAAATATAACATCATAGATAACACTTAATGGGAGAGCGCTTTTTTTCATCTAATACTAAATTTACCATCAACAAATACTCTAAATCCTATAAGGAAACTTAGCAAAATAAGAAAATGACAGAAAAAAAAAAAGCAACTCAAAAGATAAATTTTCTTACTTTAAAACCCTTCTTATAATAAGTTCTATGATGATAATTATAAACATTTTATTTAAAAATCAAGTTTAAAATTGTTGAGTTTTATTTTTTGTTTTTTTGGTTTTTTTTTTTTTTCCTTTTTGTTTTAGTCTGCCGGCCACGGGCAAGGAGTACTAGCTTTATAAACTTTACAATCTCAACTTGACATATGATATTTATATGTGTCAACGACGCTTTCGATTGATTAACTTGTTGTTTATATATACAAAGAAACCAGCAAACAAGAAATTAGGATATTAATATTTATCACTATTCTTCTGTGGGGTTGCTACACAAGTTAGGAAACAATTTTCCTTTAAAATTCCAAAAGAACGTAAAAAGGGTGAAGGGGGGATGTAGCCAGTTCTATTGGATGACTTTTTGAATTCGGTGGAATTGTCATTCCCTTCAAATGAAAAGGCTTCCTTCCGTTAATTTACCTTTTTCTTTCACAATTACCATATTTTTGAAATCTCACACGAAAGAATCATCACCTACTCTCCTCAAAATAACGAAAACATCAATTTCATATGTGAAAAAAAAAAAAAAAAAAAAAAAAAAAAAAAAGGGGAGACAAAATAAGCACAAACGAAGCCAAGTAATGATCGTAGCTACAATTGCAATATTGAACTCATTATATCTCGCTAAATACTTGTCAGCAATTTTTTAAGAGCTCTTTTTGAGAATGAATTATTCTTTCTTTTCCTCCTTTTTTTTTTTTTTTTTTCCTTGAGTTTTCACGGATGATGCATTTTTTCCACTAGGCATATTTATTTTTTAACCTTATTTTGAACCAAATTAACACACCACAATTACAATAACCAAAACAAAATTAGCTTATGTAAAATCTCAGTTTAGAAGTAATAATTAACAAGTAGATTAAAAATGAGTAAGAAAGATCTAGAGTTTTTATGATCATACAACGTAACATTTAATGGCCTTTTTTACCCTCTATTCTCAAATGTTTTGTAACGCTCTGACCTATGTAGAGCCGCTATTATACATACTTGTACTACTTCTTGATTTTAATAACTTAAACTTACCTAGAAATTCGAGAATAAATTTTTTTTAAACATATAATAATAGATTAACTTACATAGTAAGCTTGCCATGCATACATACTGAAATGAAAAGATCTATCCAAGTCTTCAACACCATAATTTGTTTTTGAGATATATATATATACATATCAACTCAAAAGAGCTTGCGAAAAACTTATGTAGTGGTATCCTACACCGCCCTTCACTCACCGCATCGTCCACATGACCCATCCATTAAGCTGCAGGCTTTTTACCTACAGTATGAAATATACTGATGAGCTTTCGCCCAGCAAGTATAAACATAATCTCACAAAACATAACAAATACTGTGCAACTTATGCATGAATCATTTATGTTCATTTATGAATCTTTTATGACCAATTATGATTTGAACTTATTATCTTATTTTTACATGTGGACCAGTACTTTGTTCACTGCCAGAAAGGGTTTAAATGTAATTTCATGTTTTCAGCGTGAGTGTAGCCCACTAGCGCCTAATCCCGAAATAATTAAAATAATTAATATGAATTAATCATTCAGCTTGCGTTGGGCCCATTTTTGTTTCATCGTGCTAAAAAAAAAAAAAGTTTCCTTTGCCCGAGTAATAATAAAGAAAACCAACTTGTTGTACCTGCTATTTAAAAAACAACTAAAATAAGATGTTGTGCGATAGTTTAATATAACAAAAGTTTTGTCTTGTGGATGTAGTGCAAGAACTTTATTTCTTTATTACATTGATAATTGTGTTCACATGGGAAGATCTCTGCACGTATTTTTTCTGGCTGGAACAAATTTATCGCTAATAAAAGCTCCCCGTAATCGATTATTTGATAGGACCTCTTTAAATATGTCACAATAATGAGAATGAATTCCTTTTTTATTATTATTATTTTTTTTTATTGAAGCTGGTAGGTCCCATTCATATATGAACATTTTTTTTCTTGGAGCTGATGCATCAAGGTTTAACCAATAAGCAATATTGAACAAGCTTTTTTTTTTTTTTTTTAATAAGTGAAATTTATTAAAAAGAAAAGAAAAAGGCCCTTACAATGTTGAAGCATTAGACCATTTTCAATTTCTGTGCCAATGATCAAAAGAGTGTGAAATATTATCTTACCCTCCATTTGACAAATCATCTTAAACTCAAATTTTTCATATCAGTTTTTATTTTTTTCTGAAAAATCAACAAAAATTATAACTAGTTTTTGAAAAGTCAACCAACTCAAACTTTAAAAATTTCAACTCAAACTGTTTTATTAGGGTCCGTTTGGTTGGTTAGTTTGAGTTGAAATATTTTAGTTGTAATAGTAAATTTTTTTGAATTTTCAGAAAAGACAAAAAAACTTTTTAGGAAAAAGACAAAAATTTTTTGAGAAAAAGACAAAAAAAAATACAGTTTGAGTTGAAATGAGATGATGAGGCAAACAGACCTTTATATTTCAATAAAAAATGTTATTTGTAATGTTATTTTTACCTTTTGTCCTCGTTGTGCTTTGAAACTCATAAAATTAATAAAAAAAAATTAATAAACTTGTAATGTTTAAATAATTAAAAAATTATAAAAATTATAAAATATTATATTTTAAAAAAAGTCTACAAAACAACAAATAAAGTCAAATGTTAAATTTAGCATCAGTCATATGTTGTGGCAAATTTATCACAAAATTTAGCATATAGTAAATTTGACATCAAAGATAACACTCAATGAGAGAGCGCTTTTTTCATTTAAATGCTAAAATTTACCATTAACACAATAATTTAGCATTACAGTAGAGATACTCTAAGTCCTTAAAGGAAACTCAGCAAAATAAGAAAATGATAGAAAAGAAGCAACTCAAAAGAGAAATTTTCTTACTTTAAAACCCTTTTTATAACAAGTCCATGATGGTAATTATAAACAATTTTTTTAAAAATTAAGTTTAAAATTGTTAAGTTTTGTTTTTTATGTTTTTTATTTTTCCCCTTTTTGTTTTAGTCTGCCAGCCACAGGCAAGGAGTACTAGCTAGATAAATTTTACAATCTCAACTTGACATACAATGTTTATATATCAACGACGCCTTCCATTAACTTGTTGTTGATATATACAAAGAAATCAGTAAACAAGAAATTAGGATATTAATATTTATCACTATTCTGTTGTGGGGTCGCTACACAAGTTAGGAAACAATTATCCTTTAAAATTCCAAAAGAATGAAAAAAGGTTGAAGGAGGGATGTAGCCAGTTATATTGGATGACTTTCTGAATTCGGTGAAATTTTCATTCCCCTCAAATGGAAAGGCTTCCTTTTCGTTAATTTTACTTTCTTTTTTTTTTCTTTCGCAATTACCATATTTTTGAAATCTCACACGAAACATTCATCAACTGCTCCCCTCAGAATAACAAAAACATCAATTACATATGTGAAAAAAAAAAAAAAAAAAAGACAAAATAAACACAACAAAGCCAAGTAATGATAGTAACTACAATTACAATATTAAAACTCATTATATCTCTCTTAATACTTGTCAGCAATTATTTTAGAGCTCTTTTTGAGAATGAATAAAACTTTCTTTTTCTCCTCTTTTTTTCTTTTTCTTTTTTTTTTTCTTGAGTTTTCACAGATGATGCATATTTTCTAGTAGGCATATTTATTTTTAACCTTTTTTTGAACCAAATTAACACGCCACAATTACAATAACCAAAACAAAATTAGCTTATGTAAAATCTCAATTTAGAAGTAATAATTAACAAATAGATTAAAAATGAGTAAGAAAGTGTAATGACTAGCTTTTTACGATAAATACGTTTTCTTTTTTAAGGAATTTAAGCTGTACCATGAAGGTATTCGTGAAAAAGCCTGATTAAGGGCTTTTATTTAATTTTGTGAGTTCTTATGATTTTATAAGACTCAATAAGGATTGTTTAGTCAAGTATATGACCTTTTGAGCAAAAAGGTAGAAAAATTTTATGATTTTATAATGGTCAAAATTTGATCAGAAAAGTTAAAGTTTGACTAGAGAAAGTCAAAAGGTTGACTATGACGGTACTGCAAGTATGGCAAGCAGTATGGAAAATATACTGCGAAAAACCGTCATTATGGATAAGATAGCAAGAATAAGATTCAAAACCACTATAGAAAAATCAAGCACATTATTTAGGATAATAAGGGCCAAATGACTTAAAGTTATAAGAAAAATTTTTACGTAGTCCATTATACACAGATAAATTTTGGACTACAGTCCAGTGTAACAGTACTGTATTATTAGTAAGAACAGTATTAAAAATATCTGTGTTAGTATGAAAATGGACTGCATATTAAGAAAAAAGCCAAACAAGGCCTAAAGGGAGGACACCTCATCCAAGAGATAATTACAGGAATTATGGAATTATTGAAAATTGTGGAAAGAAATACTTGCTTGCTCTCCAAGGTGATGACCGGCCACCTAAGAGAGGTAATGGGCAAATAATTTTGTTTCAAGGACTTATAAGCAAATTTTAGATTAAAAATAAATCAAAAAAGAAAATCATTTATCACCTATAAATAGGTGAAGGGGGGGCTCATCTGCTTCACAAAAATGAGGAAACACTCCAAAACTATGCCCAAATAATTGCTCACTCTCTCCCCTTAAAATCCGAAACTCAAAAAGGAAAAAAAAAAAAAAAAAAAGTGAAGAAAGAGGGAGCAAGGTGGTGGTCAAATTTTGGTGAAGCACCAACTAGGGTGGCTGAAAATTTTGGAACCCACAAAGCTATGGGAGGCCGGTTGTGGTAGACAGCAAAAGGGGGAAAAAGTTTGGATCAAAATCTAACCCAATCTTTGAGTTGATCAAGGTAAATTCCCTTTGGTCCATAAGTTTTTCAATTTGAGCTTCAATTGGAAATTTAAGTGTATTTTCAAGTTGGATTGTAAAAGCATAAGCTCATTTTATTTCTATTGCCCTAGTTTAGATTTTAGGTTTTGTGCTTGATTAGGTGATTGAGTGGTTTTGATTTATGTGCTATGCATGATTATGTGCTTATGACTGCATGATTCTAAGGTTTGCATGCATGCTTTATGATGTGGTTGTATTTCCCCAATATACTTAAGAAAGTTATAGGTTATGCATGTTAGGTTGTTAGTTTGTGATGAATGAATATGCAAATCCAAAAGTTTTGCAAACCCTAACTTGGTGCAAGAACACCCAAGGGTTTGCATGAAAATGTATGGTTGAATGTATGATGGGATTTTACATTAGAAAGCGCTACATGACTATTGTAGGCTCCCGGTGTAATCGGTTGAGTTAGTGTGCGCGTAATTGGACGTAAAAATGAATGTAAGCAAGAAAACTGCCAGTTCAGGTAAAACTGGTCAGTTTTTTGGAAAGTTGGTTTTGAGGCCCTTAGAGACTGAATATGGAAAAACTTAAAACATGAAAGTTGTAGAGAAGGGAAATTCCTAGGGGGCAATGGGGACAGTTTTCAAAAATAAGGCTCCAATGGCCTTGGGTTTTACAAAAATCCGAACCTGACCATTCCCAAACTTCATGCACAGCCAAGCAGGTTCAACAGGGAAAATGAGTAGGCTAGAGACCGAACTGGGTCTTGAGTAAAACATGAAAGTTTAAGAGTTTTTCGAGGTCTAAAACTTTTGTGAAGGAAACTTTTTCGGATTCAACCCAGATTTTTAAATAAAATTGGATTTCAAAAACTGTGCAGGAAGCAGGAAATTCCTACACAGGATTTTCTAAGACAGTAAAGGAAAAGGACATTCCTACACATACAATAATAAATTGGCTGTGGGAAACTGTTCCAAAGGTAGTTCCCAACACTTAATAATTTTTACAAACCATATTCAAAGAGTTATAATTTTTGGATAAGTGGAACAACGATTTTTGTATATAAAGAATTGGACAAAAAAAACTAAGTTTTTCCAAAGCAAAGAAAAATGAGTATTGGACCACAAGTTATCTTAAAAACTTGGTAACAAAGTGATAACCAACAGTAACTGGGAAGGATACCTGAATTATTGGATTGGGCCCAAAGTCCAAGGTTAGCTATAATAACCAATATGACACAACTTAGGAGTTGGGCTTTATCAACCCATTAAGAGTTGACCCAAGTTTGACCTAAGTTGACTTAAGTTCACACCAAGGGTTACCCAATGCAATCCAACAAGAAACTAAGTTTGTTAGTGGGCCTAAAACCTAGGGTTACTCCTAGTAACCCAATGGATTATGGATTGAATATGATAAGTTTGTTAGTGGGCTTAATGGATTATGGATTGAATATGATAAGTTTGTTATGGATTGAATATGATAAGTTTGAATATGATAAGTTTGTTACCCAATGCAATCCAACAAGATACTAAGTTTGTTAGTGGGCCTAAAACCTAGGGTTACTCCTAATAACCCAATGGATTATGGATTGAATATGATAAGGCTTAGGCCCAAGGTTAGGAATAATAACCTAACACTATTTATGTATGCTTGGGCTTAATACCCAAGGTTACTCTAAGTAACCTAATAAGTTATGATCTTAGTATGGTAGGCCATGAACTTTAGGGTTACTCTAAGTAACCAAGTAAGTTATCAAAGAGATTTATGGGGGACATATAACTAAGGTCATGTATGAATGTTGGTTAGGTTACCAACATTTTGTGGTTATGGTTTATAGAATCATTACCTATGTCCTTTTATTATAACAGGAGGTAGCCTGTTGTTGCACCCTGACTTGGAGCAACACAGTAGAGGACATAGCATATGAGGTAAATACAACTTCACCTATAGCATAGGCTTTTTGTTGTGTTACTTGCCTGCTGTGTTGTATGCAATGATATGATTTGATGTGTAATGTGTTTAAGGTTTATAAAATTGTTATGATACGATTATGATTTAATTATGTGTGTGACAGCATGAAACATATTCACCAATTCACATGATAAGACTAAGACCAAGTATGAAATGGCTTAGTAAGTATATTTTAAGATAAGAACAAGAATTAAGAAAATGAAAGTATGATGGCAAGCAAGCCTGCCTGTGTCGTACCCACCCGCGTTAGGTCGGGTTAGGTCTATGGTTTGAGTTGGACTGAATTGGCCACCCCAACCACTCCATAACTTCGCACCACGGTATGGACACTTATGTTAAGGAGCCCATAGTATGTTAAGTTATGAAAGAATAAGAAAGCATAATGAAGCATAAATGGTTCATGCATGGTTATGTTATGTTATGTTATGTTATGTTTTGTTTTGTGTCGCGGATGTTAAAGTTTTATTTGCTGAGCGAAAGCTCGCGTCTTACGTCTATGCTGTAGGTAAGCAACCTACCGGCAATCTCTGATGCAAGATGGTGGAGCATGGCACTGCTAGCTGTGAAATGTGGGATGGTAACCGCTACGCGTTTTGTTCATTTTATGTTCAAACGTTTTTATTTAGTAAACGTTTATAAGTAAGTACGTATTCGTGTGAGTACGCACCGTATAAAAAAAAATTCCGCTATTTACGTTAAGTAAGTAAGTAAGTATGTAAGATAAGTTAAGTATGTACGGTAGACGCCTGCGCTAGGCGGGTCGTTACAGAAAGATCTAGAGATTTTATGATGATACAACGTAATATTTAATGGCCTTTTTTACCCTCTATGCTCAAATGTTTTTCCCTCTTTTTTAGGGGGATATTTTTGTCCTTTGCTTTCATATATGTATTTTTCTTTTTGTTGCAAAAGAATTTCACGTTCTTCTTCTTATTAATTTTTTTAAAATTTACTTTAGAACACGTTGGTTGTAGTTCCCTTACCCCCGACAATCTCTATGTTGGGATCTATATGTGTCCTAAGGATAGAAAATCAATATTAGGAATTTTCTGTAAATATGACATTTTGATATTAATAAGAGAAAGTTATTTATGTTTAATAAGTTGTGTCCTATTTACTTTCATTTGTTGATTGTATGATTATTTTGAGCAAACATAAAATACTCATAGGCTGTTGGTAATATATCGAATTACTATATGTATACGGGGTATGCATAGAAGACGTGGTAATTTGATAACAGTCTAAATAAATAGTCCGCAATCAACGGAATAAGATTTGGGGATCTTATTCATGATAAGATTGTAAAGGTTGTCTACTTCCTTGGAGGGATGGTTTGTCTTGACCATTGGATAGGTTCCGAGTAGAAACTTTAATGTATACCAGTATTGAGATATGACATTGGACTGGACCTAAAGTGTTAATTGATTCAGTTTAATAATTCCGTTTATAAGAATCAATGATGCTTTGATTATCATCCTGCATTAATCTTAATCCTAAAATGATTACTTGAGTTCGCATCCATAACTTATGTACTTTGATGCACTAAAGGTGAGACACTGTTAATTCATGGTCAACATACTTATGTTTTGGGTGCATGACTTATAAATGGAGAAATCAAGATTCATAGATACGGAATCCATAGCTATCTTAACGATACTAAATGTTATCTACTTAAATGCATTATTCGGGGATTGAAAGATAGTATAACAAGATCTTGACTATCGGTTTACTTTGTGTTCTCTGATGGTTTACTATTTGTATGGTTTTACAATTGGTGGTTCTTTCAATGGAGAATAATAGAACTTTAAATTAAAATGATTGAAAAGATAAAACGGAAAAAGTCCTTAATTCAATCATGGATAACATATGGAGATTAGGCAAGCGATGAATAAATCATGGAAGAAGCACTACGTGAGAGAGTTTTCGTAATACGGTATGTAAACAGGAGTTCAGCTTCAAACTTTTAGTGGAATGGTTTTATAGTTGATAATTGATGGATAATTAATCTGGGATTAATTTTTCACAATTACAGGAGCCTCTTTACATATTTCAATTACAGGAGCCTCTTTACATATTTCCATCGGGTCCCTCTATTAGCTCATATAGTTCCACGAAGCGTCTCGGGATTTGTTCCTAATGAGATTGGTAAATTATAAATGGAATTTTGTAATGTCTATTAAGACATGGTACTCTCTAACATGCAATCTGGAAAGAATTAGACATGTGAAATTTGTAGACAAATGATTTGTTAACATGTGATTGGTTAATTGAATTTTGAAATAAGATTGTGTTTGAATTATTTAATTTTGGAAAACAAAATTTTTTTCTCCTAATCTAATTGTGATGCACAGTTTTTAGATAGGCGGAGGAAGAAAATTTTGTTTCAAAATTGTTTAAATATATTTCAAACATTAAATTATTAATTGATTTAAATAATGGAGATTATTTGATGGATTTTTTCTTTCCTTTTAAATATGATGGTCGGTTTTTTTTAGGAAGAAAATTTTCAAAAATTTCATTTATTTAAATTAATAGATATGGTTGATGTTTGAGGAAAATATTTAATTCAAACAAGAGAATCTTATTTAAATTCAAAAAGGTTTAAAAGAAGTTTGAATCTAGATAGGACTACGATCTTTTGACTAGTTTAGATTCTTGATTTAAAATTTAAACCACCAATCAAGATCTATTTCACTTGTGGCCGAATTTTTAGTTGAGATTTCCTCTTGAAAAATTGTTTTTAGGTTCAATGAATCTAGTCCTAAAGTTGTATGATCTTTTGGTTCAAGATTTATTCGGAAAAATAATTATTAATTATTTTTCAAGAAGGAGATATATTTTGAAAAGGATTAGAATACTATATAAAGGCTAGGAGTTCTTGAAAAACTAATTTTTGATATTATATAAGAGGAAAACGTTTTTGGAGTGAGAAAAAAAAATATTTTTAGGTTTCTTCCACATCAAAATTCGGCTATCTTGTGAGAGAGAAAAAGAAAGAAAATTCCATTGAATCAAAACTGCGAGGAAGGTTAAACCGAGTGATAATTTTTTATAGGAGGTTAAGCGGTTCTTGTTTTGCAGTTTTGAAGAAAGAAGTTGGATCAAATTCTCAACGAGGATCATCGGAATTGAAAAGGAGGGATCTAGACTTCGGAAAGTATTACTGGTCGCTTGGATTCATAGAACGTGTGCCCACATACACTCTGAGACGTGAAACTCGAGAATAGTAGAGAAGACACGTTGGTCAAACACTCTAGTAATTCCGGAATCCAAGAAATAAGGTATGCTTGATCATGAATTTAATTTATTGTTATATGCATCATGAGCTTCTTTTCCGAAAACGGCATAAAATTTTAAAATTTCTGCTGCGCCGTAACTCCAATACCGGATCCGATTTTTCCAACACTCTAAACAGCAATTAATTGATTTTTAAGGGATGCACAACATTCCCACCATACAAAAAATCTCAACCGTCATTTTTTTTTTTTTTGGCTCAACAGCACCACAAAGTCGTAAAATATAAACAAATAAAAAATATCAATTACTTTTTGAAATACAATACTAGCAAGAATTTAGGCATTTTAAAGGAAATTTGGAGGGCTAAAGCACTTGCTTAAGTTGCCTTAAGCAAAGTCAGGTATTGTTCTTGTGATTGTTTTGTAGACAAATACTAACATGCAATCTGGAAAGAATTAGACATGTGAAATTTGTAGACAAATGATTTGTTAACATGTGATTGGTTAATTGAATTTTGAAATAAGATTGTGTTTGAATTATTTAATTTTGGAAAACAAAATTTTTTTCTCCTAATCTAATTGTGATGCACAGTTTTTAGATAGGCGGAGGAAGAAAATTTTGTTTCAAAATTGTTTAAATATATTTCAAACATTAAATTATTAATTGATTTAAATAATGGAGATTATTTGATGGATTTTTTCTTTCCTTTTAAATATGATGGTCGGTTTTTTTTAGGAAGAAAATTTTCAAAAATTTCATTTATTTAAATTAATAGATATGGTTGATGTTTGAGGAAAATATTTAATTCAAACAAGAGAATCTTATTTAAATTCAAAAAGGTTTAAAAGAAGTTTGAATCTAGATAGGACTACGATCTTTTGACTAGTTTAGATTCTTGATTTAAAATTTAAACCACCAATCAAGATCTATTTCACTTGTGGCCGAATTTTTAGTTGAGATTTCCTCTTGAAAAATTGTTTTTAGGTTCAATGAATCTAGTCCTAAAGTTGTATGATCTTTTGGTTCAAGATTTATTCGGAAAAATAATTATTAATTATTTTTCAAGAAGGAGATATATTTTGAAAAGGATTAGAATACTATATAAAGGCTAGGAGTTCTTGAAAAACTAATTTTTGATATTATATAAGAGGAAAACGTTTTTGGAGTGAGAAAAAAAAATATTTTTAGGTTTCTTCCACATCAAAATTCGGCTATCTTGTGAGAGAGAAAAAGAAAGAAAATTCCATTGAATCAAAACTGCGAGGAAGGTTAAACCGAGTGATAATTTTTTATAGGAGGTTAAGCGGTTCTTGTTTTGCAGTTTTGAAGAAAGAAGTTGGATCAAATTCTCAACGAGGATCATCGGAATTGAAAAGGAGGGATCTAGACTTCGGAAAGTATTACTGGTCGCTTGGATTCATAGAACGTGTGCCCACATACACTCTGAGACGTGAAACTCGAGAATAGTAGAGAAGACACGTTGGTCAAACACTCTAGTAATTCCGGAATCCAAGAAATAAGGTATGCTTGATCATGAATTTAATTTATTGTTATATGCATCATGAGCTTCTTTTCCGAAAACGGCATAAAATTTTAAAATTTCTGCTGCGCCGTAACTCCAATACCGGATCCGATTTTTCCAACACTCTAAACAGCAATTAATTGATTTTTAAGGGATGCACAACATTCCCACCATACAAAAAATCTCAACCGTCATTTTTTTTTTTTTTGGCTCAACAGCACCACAAAGTCGTAAAATATAAACAAATAAAAAATATCAATTACTTTTTGAAATACAATACTAGCAAGAATTTAGGCATTTTAAAGGAAATTTGGAGGGCTAAAGCACTTGCTTAAGTTGCCTTAAGCAAAGTCAGGTATTGTTCTTGTGATTGTTTTGTACGGTGAAACTTGGTTCAAAAAAAGACCAAAAAAAAAAAAAAATTTACTGAAGTTATAATAGATATTTGATCTTTAACATGAGGGTAATTTTGTCAACTAAAAACTTATATTCCAATTCATAACGTGTGCAAAATTCTAACCAAAACACGACGTAATATATTTTTTCTTTCATTAAGTTGCATTAACAATAATATCATTCCAATAATGTTATAACCAAAGGACCAAAACCAAAAGAAAGTCAAGATCTTAAGAGGCACGCATGGCTTTTTGTATTAATCAACTGATGGTGTTTCCCATAAAATTATAGAAAATAGTTGTGGCCTCCTTGACTGACGTATGGTTGATCTTGTACGTAGTTGGAATGAATTAAGCGGGAATGAATTATGGACCCGTTTGACGTACAGGATTGGATAATATTTGATAAGATAATATTAAGTGATTGGATTGAAGTATATAAGAAAGGAAAAGATTGGATTTGATTAACACTATTTTGCGTTTGGAATTGTAATATTGTTAGGATACGACTGGATTTAAACTTTTAATTTAAAAAAAAAAATGATCTTTCAATAATAGATCAAACTATTAAAATTAATATTTAAATCAATTTCATGACGAACATAAAAGTTCCATTTACCGATTTGATGGGTAAGATTCCACCCAGATTGCAATTGACAAATACGAACACAAAAATTACGTAGGGGGAGAGAGAGGAGAGAGAAAGAGAGGAGAGAGAGAATGCTCTGGCCATAGACACCAAAACTCAGAGATAGAGAGAGAGAAGGTTTCTCCAGCCTTGAGAGAGAGAAGGGTGAGAGAGAGATTGTTCCAGCCATGGATGAAATCAATCGAGCAAAGAGCAGAGCAGAGCAGGATAAGCTAATGACGTTTCTATGGAGGATACCACAATCCCCTTAGAAGGGAATTGAATCATGGGTTGAATAAGAGTTATCCAATACAACAGTCTTTTAAAAGTTTGGACCAAACATGGGATTAAAATCCCATATCCTAGGTCTGTAAGATTTTTTTTTTTTTTTTAATTGTTAACTGCTTACAATTAATTTAAAAAAAAAAAAAAAATTCTACTACACGCAGTAGGTGAAATAATTCCCTTTTTATATCTCTTTCTTGTAAAATAGAAAAAGTGAATCCATTCCACATGAATTACCGAGTACTTATGATACATACCAACTAACAACAGCTAAGTACTTGATTATTGTAAAAAGGAAAAGGAAAAAAACAAAAAAACAAAACAAAAAACAAAAAACAAAAAACAAAAAACAAAAAACAAAAAACAAAACAGAAGCTTCTCTTTTCTTATCATTAAAAAAAAAATAAAAAAAGCCATCTAGAATTGTACTTTTGTGTTGATGGTATACCCCATAATTGTAACTCTTAGATTATTTTTTAACAATATGATTTATAAGTGTTGAAGTTAAAACTTTACAGCATGTGATGCAGAACTATTTTCCATCATTTTTGAGAACATTGAAAAGTTAATCAAACAGTTTGTCATAAAAACAATAGAAAGTCATAATTAAATATGAGAGGGGTAGATGAATTTTTTAATCGTCTATCAATGAATATTGATATTAAAAATTTATAGCAAGTGATGCATAACTATATGCTGTCAATCATATATATGACATTGAGAAGAGATGTTGAAAAGTTAATCAAATAGCTTGTAAAGTAAAGTAATTAAAAAAAAAAAAAAGTAAAAGAGAAAAAAGGGTCGTAATAACATACGAGAAGGGGAGAGTGGAAAAATACCTGTTTTGGTTGACTGACTTGAGCTTGTAGTCGGTCCCTGTAGGACAAGAGTTTCTCTGATCAAAATCGTAAGGGAAAGTAAATGTCTGCAACTATCTTGTGAAACTCTACTACCACGGTCGTCAAGTCAATGTACAAGAAGCAATCATAGAATAACTGATAACACCATTTTTGCTTGGTAAAATAGGTGTATTTATTATTATTATTTTTTTTAGTATACAAGAAGCGTCTTTCTACCTCCATTGGAACTATAACTTAATGGGTGGGAAGAAGAGATTTGAATAGTAGTTTTTCGAGTTAAAAATTGAGTCTTTTTGTTTCTTTTTAACATACGAAGACGATCATTAGAGGGTCATCATATTTAAAGTTTGGTTTTTCTACATTAGGAATTTCATAGTACACAGTTTTTGTTGTTGAATCTGATTAAAACATATCATATTAAAATTAAAAAAAACACAGTATATGTTGAATAAACAATTATTGGTTGAAAATTAAATTCCTAGCAGATCTTTTCTTTTCTTTTTTTTTTTTTTTTGTCTTTTTTTGTTCAACTGTGTACAATAAACTTCGTGGAACTTTCTTAGTAGACATGTACGTTGGATTGACTTGTAAAGTCAAGTACAATACAACGACCATACATGGATGGACTTTTCCTGTCTCGCTTGCCGTGTTCATGAAACGAAAACAAGAGCTCTAACCAGCGCATCATGTGGTGGACAAAGATTTATACATTTCAGCAAAAGAAAACCGAGTGGTGTATTAATCTAACACACATGACATTGAACTAAAAATGGCAGCTGCTAGGAGAAGTGAAAAAACGCAGAGGAAAACAGAGGAGACAGATTATCAAATTTTTCTGGTTGCAAAAAGACATCTACCTCCTTTTTCAATACGCTTCACAAGTTTTAATCTTAGTCATACACATGTCATACTTACGGCCATTGATTAGTTATTAACTTAACAAGAGTTACTTTCACAAAACCATGGTCAAAATGATTAAAAAGACAGCACATTAAATATTAACAGCTAGGAACATTTTTTACTTCCTAAATGGAAAGAGGATTTAATTAACATATTAGAGATAATTTAAAGCATCTCTCAATTAAGTTGGCATCCTAAAACAACCTCATCTCTCTCACTCTCTCTGTCCCTTTTTTTTTTTTTTTTTTTTTTCTTTTAATAATCATCAAAACTGTCTAATTAGATATCACTGAAGGCTTTAATCGCAAAGTTAATAGTCTAATATTAGTCTAATTCAAAATAATTATCCTATTTATACATTTGAAAATAAAAGATAACTAAAACTGAAAAAAAGGAAATAAACCACAATTTACCAGACTATAAGTATCCTAAAACAGCCCTAATCTTTATCAGCATCATTCCAATTCCTTAAACCTCACGGCTCAATCTTTAACTACTGAGCCTCTATCAGCATCATTCCAATTCCTTCAACCTCACGGATCGATTTTTCTTTCGATCCACGTTTGATTTCAGAGATGAGTTCTTCTTCATTTCTGTTTGTTATTTCTGCGAAATACCTCGACTCGGAGACTAGAAGAAATTCAACTTCGACAGTATCGTTCGACGGATTGTGGAGATTTTCCAGCGAGACAAAATTATCAAAACCGTTGGCAAGCTTGTACATATCAGCTGGAGTGAAACATAGTTAGCTGCAGCGGAATAAAGAGTACCCAAAATGTGGCTGGTCGTGAATAAGCAATTCATAGAAACTAGAAAGATACACATTAAAGATCATATTAGCATTCTACGTAAACGTTCTTAGGAATAACTACGAAAATCTTGTAGTGCCGGAGAAAAAATTCGGTTAGTCACCTGTACACTCGGAGTGTTTGCCGTTAACCTGGTCATTTAGGCATAGCTTGTACTCTGCATATGTTGCGGCTTTATTTGCATTATTGCCTCCACATGAGTGACATAGAGTTGGCGCTAAAAATAATGAGAGCGCTTTGCCCTTAGCACGCCTTGCTCTATTAGGATAAATCTTTAACGTACTCCTAGGAGCAGTAGAAAATCTTTAATCTTCCACGTAAATATATAAAAGTAAAAAAGTAAAGTTTTAGTGAAGCTATGTGGAGATTTTTAATTTTCAGTTGGGGCAAACTGGAAAAATCAAGAAATATTTATGGTAAAATTAAAAGAAACAACCCTCACTAAGCCCACACCTAGATCCACCTTTGAAGGTATATACGTAACTGGTTAAATTCACCGACCTTAGCTGTAATTGCAAACCCATAAAATCAAAAAGATTCCGATACTCAAATTTACCATCTTGCACAACAACCGACGAAGATCTGGAAAGAACGTAATCAACGGAAACACTTGTCGGGTTGTTTATGGAAGAGAAATAAGGGTATAAGTTGACGAGCAATGGAGCATTGTTCTTCACTAAGAAGCCGATTAAAGCGTTCATAAACGGTTCAGAATCGGAACGGAACGAGCCCTGTGAAGGTGGAAATGAGTTACCGAGGAGAGGGGTGCCGATGGAGGTGGAGACTTTGATCTGGTTGTCGAGGCCGAATATAGAGATAGCGCTTTGTATGTTTTTCAATGCGGGGATAAGGAACTGTGCAGAATCGTAGAAGGGGTAGACTTCATTTCCGACAGCAATGTATGTGAACCTGACGTTGTCGTAGCTCCTGACGTTGTTGAGTACCCAATTGTCTGCTTGGGCTTGGCTTAAGGCTATTTTTTGGAGATCTTCATTCTTGATAACGAGCATGAGCTCAATGTTGGTGCCCCGGAAGGCTCAGAGCGTCGTGTTGTCGGGATCGTAGAGTCGCCTTCTGCTGATGTTTTATTTGTCGAAGAGAGGTATGACTTCAAAATCGGCGGACAAGTAGCCCAGCAATCCAGTATAGCTCACTCCAATTTCAAAAGCTACAGTGTTAGATCCAATTAGTTTTGGAAGACCGAACATGTTTATGAGTGAAATTGAAATTATAACATGTTTATGGATATTTTAAAAATGACATAAATGCAAAATAATTGATGTAATAAGAGGCTTTCGGTTGAAGAATTGGAGTTATATTGATTGGAGTGGAGTTCAATTTTGAAATTGTGTTTAGTTGAAAATGAAGGGTTTGGAGTTTAAAGGTGAATAAACTTAAAATGCTTTCGGAAAAAAAAAAAAAATCAATCTGAATCTTGTATCGTTCTCTCTCGAAATCATGTACAATTCCTTTAAAAAAAAAACAAAAAGAAAAAATCAACTCATTTCAACTTGAAATAACAAAGTTTTTAAGGCTTTAGTTTTAGAATTAAAGATGTGAATTGTAAAATTAAGTTTACTTTAAAAATTACAAAAGAAAAAAAAATACCAATTAGAATTGTTTGATTGGAACGAAACAAACAAAGCCTTCTAATTCTACAATCACTGTTACAAAATTACAATAAATATTAATATGATGTGAATTTATAACTTATTTACAGAACATTATTAATTTTTTTTTTGCTATATTTAAATATCTACTATATGTCCAACTCACCCTTTCCAGTTAAATTTAAACTTTTCATCCGTATTAATTATAAGAGTAGATAGTACTCTTCTTATTCGCGTTTAAAATATATACTGTTTCATTTATTTATTTTTTTAAAATGAAAGAGAGATCAACTGAGATCAAAACAAAAAAGTCATACCAGTAGTAGTTCTACTCGAACGAGGGATACGCTTTCTATGTAAGGTTGCAGGGCAGAAGACAACGTTGTAGTCAATCCCGGTTGGACAAGAGCTTCTCTGCCCATGATCAGAAGGGTAAGTAAAGGCAACCCTGCAGAGATCCCAAAAAAACTGCTAATAATTCGTAGGCTCGCAGATACTTTCCAGGAGGGCAGCAGAACTGGCTGTTGCCGAACACGGTGCAGGGATCGTTACACCCCGCCGGATCTCTCAACTCCATCGGAGACGCCTCGTTTACATCGGCGGCACATTTGCTGAATTGGCTGCAATCCAAAACTGACGACGACGATGGCGACGACCCGGCGGGGCTGAATTCCATAGGAATGTTAAATCCTTCGACCACCGAGACATAAAATATGTCAGTGTTGTTACCTTGGTTTATTGAATACTCCGCCACGGTGTTGGGGGCTCGGCCGTTAGCCTGGCACTCGAGCCGGCCGTTGCAGTCACCACTCTCACATTTTCCGCGATCGTGATGCAGGAGCATCATAAGGAATACTACCTGGCTGCTACTGCTATTATTCTAGTCATTTATTATAGTTGTCGTTTGGTTATGTTTGCTGCCGTTTGGTTATGTTTACTACTTATTATCATGTATTGCCGTTTGTTTTCCTTTGTTGCCGTTTTGGGATTAATAGTCCATCTGTGTCGTTGCCGAAGAAGTCGTAGAGTCTGTGATAAATATTTTCAGATTTCCCTTTGCGGGCAGACTGGGAGATTAATGAATCAATATTGAAACTCTTCATCTTCTTCGTTTTCTTTACGAATTCTCTGGAACCTAGGACTTCCTAGTTCCATTTCTCTCGGATCTTCTTCTTGCAGGAACTTCCGACGGGCTCCTACGCCAGATTGGTATCAGAGCCAGAAAGCTCGCTGCTCCTCTGATGGCTGACGGTGGCAGTGGCTCGAATCCTCCTCTGGGTGTCAACCCCGACATCCAAGCTCTTTGGTCGGCGATTCGTGCCTTGGACTTGAAGATTGACGCCAAGAATGACGCCTTGGCCGTCGATGTCCGGCAGATCCTCACCATTTTGGAGCAACACCCACGTGTTACCCCTTGGCCCCAAATTCCCACTCAGCCGACTCGAGAGTTTGCTACCCCTCCACCTCCATTTGCGACGCGCGACCGTCGTCGCGACCAAATCCGACAAATCGAAACCCCGGCATTCGATTACGCCTCTCACTACGAACCAGCCCATCTTCCGGGAAATAGTTCGGCTGACTCTTCCACCGATGACGAAGTGGAAGCCTGGGCGCAACAACCGCCCAGGCACATGGGTAATTATCCTCGCCCTTCTCATCGTAATGACCATAATAGTTATCGTTTGAAAATTGATATTCCGTTTTTTGATGGGCATCTGCATATTGAGGATTTTCTTGACTGGTTGAAGATGGTCGAGACCTTCTTCGAGTACATGGAGGTCCCTGCATACAAACAGGTTAAGCTAGTCGCATATAAACTCAAGGGCGGTGCGTCTGCGTGGTGGGATCAATTGCTCACCAACCGACACCGGGAAGGAAAGCGGCCAATTCGCTCTTGGCACCGAATGAGACAACTTCTGAAAGCTCGATTTCTCCCACCTGACTATCAACAACGTCTCTACCGTCTGTACCATCAATGTCAGCAGCGGGATCGGTCAGTGCGAGACTATGCTGAAGAGTTTTATCGACTTAATGCTCGGACAAATATTGTTGAAACAGAGGATCAACAAGTCGCTCGGTTTGTTGGGGGTTTGCGTGAGCCGAATCAAGACCGGTTCTCACTTCAACCTGTATGGAAGCTCTCCGATGCTGTAAATTTGGCTCAACGGGTCGAGGAGCAATTTGATTGCTCCAATCATCGCCAATCCTCTTACCGTCGGCCACCTCCTCCATTATCAATTGAGAAAAGTAAGTCATCGCCTTCATTAAGTACTACCGTTCCTAATCCTACAGCAACCAGTAATGAGACGCAGGTTTCGAAAGATAAGGGCAAAAGTGCTGTGCTGCCTTCATCCCAACCTAACCCGTATACTAAGCCCTTCCCTCTTAAGTGTTTTAAGTGCCAATAACCTGGGCATCGTTCCAACGAGTGCCCCTTTCGGCGACAGGTTGGTCTACCAGGTGGAAATGACGCTAGCGGTGACCATTATTCAGAGTGTGGGGATGATTTTGCTGATGCTGAATTGGTTACTGGTGATGACGGAGATCCGATTGTGTGTATCTTACAGAAGCTGCTCTTTGCCCCAAAACAAGCCCAATTGACACAACGGAATGCAATCTTCCGGACCCGCTGTACCATCAATACCAAAGTGTGCAACGTGATTATTGATAGTGGGAGCTCTGAAAATGTTGTCTCCAAAGCACTGGTGAAAGCCCTCAGTTTAGAAACGGAGAAACACCCCTGCCCCTACAAGATCGGATGGATAAAGAAAGGAGTTGCCACCAAGGTCCAAGAGGTTTGCATGGTTCCTTTTTCCATTGGGAAGTATTATGCCGACGAAGTCAAGTGCGATGTCGTTGATATGGACGCCTGTCATCTACTTTTGGGGCGGCCTTGGCAATTTGATGTCAATGCTATCCATCGGGGCCGTGATAACAATTACTATTTTGAGTGGAAGGGAAGGAAAATTGCCCTTCTTCCATTGGACCCATCAAAACAGCCCACTCCATCACCACCGACCACTATGTTAACCATTTCGAGAGCTGCCTTCAACCAAAACATTAAAGAGAGCCAATTTGCCTTGGCTTTGCTAGTTAAAGAAGCACCGCCAACTACTGCCACTACCCCTCCGGAGGTCGAGGCTCTCTTATCAGAGTTTTGTGACCTTGCTCCCATGGAACTGCCAAACCACTTACCTCCAATGCGGACTATTCATCATCAAATTGACTTGGTGCCTGGGGCAAGTCTTCCTAATTTGCCACATTACAAAATGAGTCCTCGAGAACATGTGATACTACAAGAGATTGTGGATGATCTTTTACAGAAACAACTCATCCGCCCGAGCATGAGCCCGTGTGCAGTTCCGGCCCTTTTGGTCCCAAAGAAAGATGGTTCTTGGCACATGTGTGTGGATAGTCGGGCAATTAACAAAATTACCATTAAGTATAAATTCCCAATCCCGCATTTGGACGATATGCTAGACAAGCTTGCAATTGCTCGAATTTTTTCCAAACTTGAACTTAAGAGTGGGTACCATCAAATCCGCATTCGGCCGGGAGACGAATGGAAAACGGCTTTCAAGACACGTGAAGGGCTCTATGAATGGCAAGTAATGCCATTTGGCTTGTGCAATGCTCCAAGTACATTTATGCGTATGATGAATGAGGTATTGAAACCTTTTATTGGTCGATTTGTGGTGGTGTATTTCGATGACATCCTTATCTATAGTATTGATCACTCATCTCATCTTAATCACTTGCGTGCCGTCTTCACTACACTACGGGAGCACAAACTGTTTCTTAGCATCGGAAAGTGTGTGTTTTGGGCCACTTCTCTACCATTTCTCGGTTTCATTGTTAGTGTTGATGGGTTAGCCGTGGATCCAACCAAAGTTCAAGCAATCCAACAATGGCCGTCACCTCAAAATGTTACTGAAGTCCGAAGTTTCCATGGCCTTGCCTCGTTCTACCGGCGTTTCATTAAAGGGTTTAGCATTATCACCGCTCCTTTAACTGACTGCATGAAACAAGGAAGATTTGAGTGGGGTCCGAAGCAAGAAGACAGTTTTCAGCTATTAAAAGATAAACTCAGCACTGCCCCTGTTTTGGCGCTTCCAGACTTCAAACAACCTTTCGAAATCGAAACTGATGCTTCGATGACGGGTATTGGGGCTGTCTTACTACAAAGAGGTCGGCCAATTGAATTTTTCAGTGAAAAACTCAACACGGCACAGCAAAAATGGTCTACAAATGAGCAAGAACTCTATGCCATGGTTCGTTCTTTCAAGAAATGGGAGCACTTCTTACTGCAACAAGAATTCATCTTGCATAGTGATCACCATGCGCTCAAGTTTCTACAGTCTCAAAGGACCATCAACCGAATGCACGCTCGTTGGATCCTATTCCTTGAGAAGTTCACCTTTGTCTTCAAGCATCGAGCCAGAGTTCACAACAAAGATGCTGATGCTCTTAGTCGCCGTCGTTGTCTTCTCAATACCCTCCAAACCACCATTACCAGTTTTGACAGTTTGCGGGATCAATATGAAGGTGATGAAGACTTTGCTTCAATTTGGTTGGCTTGCTCTCACGGACCTGGTCTTCGTGAATTTTTCATTCACGATGGCTTTCTTTTTCGAGGCAACCAATTATGCATCCCCAAGACTTCTCTACGGGAATTTCTTGTTCGGGAGCTCCATGCCGGTGGTCTAGCAGCCCATACCGGTCGTGATAAGACCATCGACCTATTGGAATCTCGATTTTATTGGCCACATATGCGGCGGGATATTGATCGTTTTGTCCAACGTTGTGCTATTTGTCAAAGAGCTAAGGGTCACGCTCAGAACATGGGTCTTTGCACTCCTCTTCCTATTCCTGAAAACATATGGGAAGATCTTAGCATGGATTTTATACTTGGCCTCCCTAAGACACCACGACATGTTGATTCGGTGTTGGTCGTTGTTGATCGGTTCTCGAAAATGGCTCACTTTATCCCGTGTCGGAAGACCAATGACGCTAAGCACGTGGCTAGTCTCTTCTTTCGGGACATTGTGCGGCTTCATGGTGTGCCTCGTTCGATTACCTCGGACCGTGATGTCAAATTTCTCAGTCATTTTTGGCGTGAATTATGGCGTCGCCTCGACACGTCTCTCAACTTCAGCAGCGCTTACCATCCTCAAACGGATGGACAGACGGAGGTTGTCAATCGAACGTTGGGCAATATGATCTGTTGCTTAGTCGGTGATCATCCTAAACAGTGGGACACCGTTTTAGCTCAAGCTGAATTTGCTTACAACGCCATGGTCAACCGCTCAACGGGCCGAGCTCCATTTTCTGTAGTCTACTCCAAGCCGCCGAACTTTACTGTTGATCTCATACATTTACCCCACTTTAAAAGCAAAACGGCTGCTGAAATCGCTGATCAGGTCGTTCGAACTCATCGTGATGTTACTCAACAATTAGAGCAGTCTAATGCTCGATACAAACTGAATGCTGACAAACACCGCCGTAGTAAAGTCTTTTCTGAGGGTGAAATGGTAATGGTTCACTTGTCCAAGAAACGTCTCCCAGATGGTGTTCATCCCAAGCTAGGCGCCCGCAAGTTTGGACCATTTCGTGTTGCTGCTAAGATTAATGACAATGCTTACAGGTTGGATCTACCTCCTAATCTTTCCATCTCCTCAACCTTCAATGTCAGAGACTTGTTCGAGTACCATCCTCCGGATGCTTCTCCTTCTATCATTGAAGATTCAGGGACGAATCTTTTCTCGGCTGGAGGCTCTGATGCAGGAGCATCATAAGGAATACTACTTGGCTACTACTGCTATTATTCTAGTCATTTATTATAGTTGTCGTTTGGTCATGTTTGCTGCCGTTTGGTTATGTTTACTACTTATTATCATGTATTGCCGTTTGTTTTCCTTTGTTGCCGTTTTGGGATTAATAGTCCATCTGTGTCGTTGCCGAAGAAGTCGTAGAGTCTGTGATAAATATTTTCAGATTTCCCTTTGCGGGTAGACTGGGAGATTAATGAATCAATATTGAAACTCTTCATCTTCTTCGTTTTCTTTACGAATTCTCTGGAACCTAGGACTTCCTAGTTCCATTTCTCTCGGATCTTCTTCTTGCAGGAACTTCCGACGGGCTCCTACGCCAGATCGTCTCGGCTAAAATCACACAAGATCCGGCCCCAGATCCGGCCCGACCCGGTTATGTCGTTGAGAGTCCATATCTCGCCTTGGTTTAGCTGCTTTCCGCCGCCGGGGTTGCCTACAGCCCAGACCGTGAAGCTCAATTTGGGTTGCTTGGAACAAGGGAAAAAGGAGAGTGAGAATTAAAACGAACGAGAAGACGTCCCGGAGATTTAAGAATAAGTCCATGGCCGAACGGTCGATCGTGTTTGGTGCATGAATTTGAGTTAAGATTTTTAAGTTTCAATAGTAATTTTTATTGATTTTTTCAGAAAAGACAAAAAAAATTTTTAGAAAAAGATAAAAATTGAGTTTAAATTCATAAATTTGAGTTAAAATGTCAAATTTAGTTGTTTTGATTTTTGTTTTATTTGGAAGGGGGGTATGCAATTAATGGGTGGGAATACTGCACATGGAGTAGGACAGCAGGACCTTTTTTTTGCAGTCAATTAGTTTATATGAGTTTTATGCCCAGAGAGAAGAAGGAAAAAAAATAAATGAAAAAAACTCGATATTATATAATAAAAGTAATTGATTAAGGTAAATAATATAATTATAATAAATATATATTTTTTAGTATTTATTATTTTAATAATATTAAGGTATATACATTTTAAATATAATATTTGATAAGATAAATTTCTTTTAAAATTTTTATAGAGAGTGAGAATCTTTTCTAACAACATCGAAGGAACAAAAAATAATGTTAATCAAATTCATGCAGAAAAGGACTTAAAAAGAAAAAAAGGAAAAAAAAAAAAAAGAGGAATATGTAATTAGCAAGACAAGCTTGAAGAAAAAAAAAAGAAGAAGAAAAAACCATCTACACAATTAAAAAAAAGGGTAAAGTCGGTATTTAAATGTGCTAGAAGGATGGCACGAAGGAAATTAAAGGTTAAAATAGTAATTTTACTGTACTGAAATAGTAAAATTACACTCCTTTAATGTATATAATAATATAATATAATATAATATGTGGCTCTCACTTGGCTTGCTAGCCAGGCTTCTGACTGCTGAGCCACGGCTCCATCTTCTGTAGCCAACATCCTCCCCAGCCCATCTGGCGCTTTCCTATTTCTTGTGCATTATGTTATATTATATATTATATATTATATATTATATATTATTATTAGTATTATTATTTTATTATATATATAAAGGGATGTTAACTTTCAGTATTTATTGAACAGTATTTTTTTTAACTTTTGTTTTTTTTTTTTACTACTTTTGCTGCTTTTTTTTTTGTTTTTTTACTTTTGCTGCTGTTGTTGTTGTTGTTTTTACTTTTGCTGCTGCTTTTTTTTTTTTTTTTACTTTTGCTGCTGCTTTTTTTTTTTTTTTTTTTTTTTACTTTTACTGCTGTTGTTGTTGTTTTTTTTTTTTTTTTACACTTTTGGTGCTTTTTTACGGTTGTTTTTTTTTTTTTTTTTTTTTTAACGTTTGCTGCTTTGCTTTACTACTCAGTGAATAGTTTTTTTTTTTTTTTTTACTTTTGTTGTTTTGTTATAGTTTTTTTTTTTTTTTTACTTTTGTTGTTTTGCTATAGTAAAAAGATGCAATATTTCACTGTTTAATAAACAGTGATTTTTGTTTTTGTTTTTGTTTTTTTTTAATTTTTGTTGTTTTTGCTGTACGGTTTTTTTTTTCTACAATAATGCACGGTAACTGCTTTTTCTACATTGAACTGCCGATTTTCCCCCTATCCTATTTGCTGATTTTGGCTTATCTACAGTGGAAGGACGGTTTTGTCCTTATATATTTTACTGTTTTGTCTATAGTGCACAAACTTTTTTGCCACTCTGATTTAGTTGGTTTTCCTTCATCTAAGTGAGTTGACATTTTTACTCCAATTATGCAGAAATTACCGGTTGCCCACATAATATAATTACCGTTTTACACCTTTTTTTAATTTCTTTTCTTTTTCCTACAGTGTGTTGCCGGTTTTAACCCTATTTAGAGTTTGTTTTTTTTTCTTAATATTATTTCCCCCTTTTTTTTTAACGCTAAATTTTAAATATTAGATTCTGATCTATTGTTGCATTGTGTTTTTGCTCACTTTGCATTTTTTTTGGTTTTTAAACAATTTTTTATTTTAAATTTTTTATCTTTATTTTAGATTTTTTTGTGTGTCTTTTTTATTTCTTTTGTTCTATTTTTTAAATACCTTTTTTTTTAAGGATTCTGCATGCAAATTTTTTTATTTTTTTGGTTTTGTTTTATATTTTAAAAATCATTTTTTTTAAGTTTTTGTATGTATATAACCTGATAAAAAATTTTTTTATTTTTTTTCAAAACAGTAAAAAAAAATGAGTTATATATTTATTTTGTTATAATGTTTTTGTTAGGGTTAGTTTTTTCCGGTTATTTTGAGTTTAAAGATTTTTGTTCTTTTTTTTTTCTGCTTTATTTTTGTTTTAATTTTTTTTTTCTTTAAATGAGTATAATTACAGAATATTTTTTTCTTTTTTTGCTTTTGTTTTCGTTTTTATTATTGTTAGTACTATTATCATTTTGATTTTACATCTTCATTGTTGGGAGAAATTTTGAGAAGAATTATACTTATTATAATTATAATATTTATTTTAACTAATTGTTTTTATCATATAATACTTAGTTTTTTTTTTAATTTATTTTCTTCTTCCTTTCCCATGCAATGCACGGGTATTAAACTTGTTATATACTAAAAGAATGCACAGTAAAAGAGAATACATTCTTTTAGTATATATATAATGAATATATATTTTCTACAGGTTTAAAAAATTGAAGGACCTTTTAGGCATTACTAGAAGAAGATTAGGGGACCAAATTGCAACTTCATAAAAAGATTGTAGACCAAACAAGCAATTAACCCTAAAAAAATAGATTCCACTTCATAAGGTGTGCAAAATTCTAACAAAAAAAAAAATTTATATTTTCTCTTTCATTCTGTTCCATTGCCAATATAATACCAGCATTGTAACCAATCAATAGAAAGTAATGAATAATGCCTTGTCAATCAAGTCAAGAGGCAGGCATGGTTTTTTGTATTATAAAGGGTGTTTTTCATGAAGTTATGGAAAATAGTTTCGGCCTCCCTTGATTGACATATGCCGGAACTTGTACGTAGTTGGAATAAGTAAAACATATTCCAAATGGAAAAACGTTCAACTTATGCTAGAACAAAATATATATATATATATATATATGTCGCTAATTGTATTGCCATTTTTTCAATAAACATGAGAAATACATTTAGGGGCAAATTTTTCTGTGTCATGATCTTTCTCGTTCTCTTTATGAGTTTATGCAGTAACTGATGGTATGTATTTTTACCTCACCAGTACTTGAGATTTTGGCAAATACGATCATTCAGCATATCATGACTAGTATCATATCATGTTTTTGAGGTGTTCCATTTGTCTTAGGGCCCGTTTGGGCTCCAAGTTTAAACTTAAGGTTTAAATTTAAATTTTTGTCTTTTTCTGAAAAAGTTTTTTATCTTTTCTAAAAAATCAACACAAGTTACTATTCAAACTTAAAAATTTCAACTTAAACTCATTCACCAAACAGGCCCTTAGATCATGCACTATTTTTATTCCCTTAATGATATTTTTTCTTTTGAATTTTTTCTAACTTGGGTATTAATACCGGATGAAAATTTTATAAGATGGTAGTGTAGGTGTTGTTTCTATGTTTACTTTTTTTTTTTTTTTTTTTTTTTTGTTGATGTTTTGGGGACTCTCTGGAGCCGATAAAAAACTTGAACTAGATCAAATCAGAAAGGAGAAATGGAAACAAAGCAAAAAATTTCCTGCAACTGTAAAGTGTAGAGGCAAAGTAAGTGATAGAGCTTGTAATGGGATATGCCTGATTTGGACAATGCAAAGGGTGGAACTTGCAAATTTTTTGGTCGTCACTAATTCTCCAACATGAATGTGTCGTATTGGGTAAAAACAATCTAAATAAGCATCGAGTTCAAGTGTTTGTGTAACGACCCGACTTTTCAAACCGTTAACAAACTTACTTAAATCTTAACACTTACTTAAATTCGGTTCTAAAAAAATACATAAAATTTTTTTTATTTAAATCATATTCATACTACAAAAATTAGAATTATTAAAATTTTTATCTGTGGAAATTAAAAACCTCTAGTAAATAATTATCCTGTTTAAATTCGTGTTTAAATAATATTTAAAAAACTATAACTTCATGTTGATGAAAACGAAAGAGTCTAAAGTCTTTTTCTCATAGAGTACTCATACTAATTTAGTAGTACCAAAACATTGGAAAATAATCATAATTATAGTCGCTACAAAATAAATTACGAAGTCTAAATGCGGAAATTAATTTCGTGGTGGTATCACACTCCCTTCCTTCATCGCCTCTGCACAGCTCCGCCCGTCCATGAAATATCTAAGTAGCGGGCTGCTTACCCGCGTTACCTACAGCACGAACACACACGAATGATCTTTCGCTCAGCAAGTACAAATAATATCTCACAAAACATTTTCATAAAGTCATATCATCACACGTAATATCAAGAATGTTCAAATGCATGTGACTATCTGTGTTTATTTGTTCTTCATTATATACTTGTCTTGTCTACTTAAGAGCCCCTATGTCGTACCCATATGCGCGCAACCAATGGGGAGTTAGGGGAGCGACCCTCTAACAGCCTCCAAGGTCATAACTTATAACTTTCGTTCTTATCATATCCTCTTACTAATTGGAGGTTGGTACGACACTTAATCCTATCTTTCATTAGTCTCATTCTTATTATTTGTGACAATGTGTAGATTTACATGTCACTATGCATCTATCATTACGGCATACATATATGTGAGGCTTGCCAATCATATCAGTGCAAGAGAATTTATGCACATCAAATACTTAATCAAAACGACACGTATAATTTATATATTCATCACATTATCAGATCAAGTCATAGCAAACGTAGAGCATTAACAAAGAAAATATTTTGTTTCATATCATAGATGAGGTTTGTACTTACTTGTCTTATGTGCTTAAACTTATGGAGTTGTATCTTCTATTGTGCAAATTTAAGAATTTGTCCTGATTAACAATACTCATTATTAGATAGAATCATAGTTACATTACTTTATTCAATTATTTAATTATTTTCTAAACTATAGTGAATTTAATTTACTTATATCATAATTAACCTCAATAATTAATTCTTATTAATTATTAAATGTTAAAAATAATTTTCTATTATTATTTAATTAATTTAATTTAATTATTTATTTTTATCAATTAATTAATCAATTGATTAATTAATTGATTAACTACTTAATTAAGTAATAATTAATTATTACTTTATTTAATTGAGTAATTATAATTCATTTACATAATTTTAATTGACTTATTATCTTGTTAATAATTTAATTATGTTATTTAAATATTATATCTCATGTACTAATTATTAATTATTAATTCTAATATTAATAATTGATTATTTAATTAATCTAATGATTAATGTTTGATTAATCTCTAGTTAATCAACCATAATTATTTTGATGATTATATCAATGATTAATGATTAATGATTATATCAAGGTAATCTCATAGGATAGGCCCAGTAACCTTCTAGTATACTTTATTTTAGCCCATTAAAACCTATGATTCAACTTTATAAACTTAGGGTTTTTTTTCACATTATTTGTTCACACACTTAAAATCAACTCATTTCATAACTAAATATATTCATATGTTATGACTTACTCTTATGTTACATTTTAATATTTAATCATTTTATCGGTGTAAGATTTTTAACTTGTAAGATTTATTTAGATTTGAGTATAACTCCGTTTTGGACACTTGATAAGTTGTTGGAAAGCTTGAAACATCTAGTTTCTGTCTTTATAATTTGTTTCCTCAGATTTTAAGCATTTCAAATATTAATATGGACGTTTTCTTAAGTGTCTTATGGTAAAATCTCGGGTTTCCAGATTTCAATACAATCTTTAAGGATTTATTAAAATTCATGTACATATCCGTTTTAAACACATGATATCTCATTTTGAAGCTTGAGATGTCTACTTTACAGTGGTAAGATTATTTCCTTTAATACTTAAGCATTTCATACCATAAAATTAGGTTTTGCCACTGTTGGTTCTATATTTGTACCACAAGTCCAGATTCATTGGTAAGTTTAGAAAATTCATAACAATTTACTTACAAGTCCAAATAAGACAAAAGATATGTCATTGGAAAGCTTATGATGTCTATTTTGTATGATAAAAACAGTTTTATAAAACGTTATGTTTTACTAAGTCAAAATCAACAAAACCCGTGGCTAGTACCGGGTACAAGCTAGGATTTTCGGTTCGTAGACTAAACTTGTAAAATTCACCAAAAATTGCACATTTATCCATTCAAGGCGTATGATACCTTGTTGGAAAGCTCAAAGCATCTAGTTTTTAGTTCTCTAACTTATAATCCAAAATTTTGAGTCTAAAGGGTTCGGAGTATAAAAAACCCGTGGCTGGTCAGTGGCTCGGAGGTTCATTTTTTTCTCTATTTTTGTGTCACAACTTCAACTTTAGACATATAAAAGCAAATCAAGTGATTCCAAAGCCTAAAATGAAGCTTATCCTCTGTAGAATCTTAATATATAATTTATTTTTCATACCAAAGCTTCTAATGCATGCTATATCACCGCAACAACTACAACCCTCAACAAAGTTTACAAATCTTATCGAAATGCTCTGGGGATCCTTCAAGATCTCGAACCTCCCAAGTTCTTATCAAAACTTTTTCCTAGGTAAGAAAAGTCTAATATTAAGATCATAACTAAATATCATGCTTTAGTTCTCCAAAAAAAACTAAAACACGAAGAATACCACTAAGTTACCTCTAGTAGAACGTCTTCTAACACCGTCTCACACTTCTTCGATCTTGGTGACGGGGTTCCTTAGAGCTTGAAAATGGATGGAGGAGGGTGCTTGAGGAGTGTTGGAAATGGAGAGTGGTGTTGGTGGTTTTTGGTTTTGTTTAGAGCTTGGTGGTGGTTAGGGAAGCTAGGTTTTTGAGTTTGATTTGTGTGAGAAAGAAAATAGGGTGTTAGGGGTTTGTGCTTAGCCAACTTTGACCTTGAGAGAGCTGTCTTTTGGGAGATGAAATTTGAAAAATACTTGGCCGAATCAGCCCTTCAATGGCTGGACTTTTGGGTGAAATTTGGTTCAAAAAAGTTGAGATAAGAGATCACTTTCACTTGCCTCTTCTCTAGGTCAAATTGCCAAAAGAAACCATGACATTTCTTACATGTGGTTGCATGCATGCACCACTTTCCTCATTTCTCTTTGTTCACATTTTTTTTTCCTTGTTTCTTGAACCAACAAAACCGACCCCCCCTTGCTTCCTTTTTTTTTTTTTGTTTTGTTTTTCTTTCTTTCAATTTCCACCATTGATCCAAAGTTATCATCCTTATTCTCATCCATTGGATCTTCCATCACACCAATCCTTAACCTAAGTTCTCATTGGTCACTTATCATCCAAGGTTTGGCCATTGATTTGCCTAGGATTCTCTAGCATCAAACCTACACCATTGATTTCAAATCAAGCACAATTTTGATTTATCTTCCACCTTTGGATTTCCTAAGAGTAAATACTAATAATTCAATTTCTATCCATGTGACACATTAATTCCCAATCATGCTCTCAAAGCTTGACTATTAATATGATCAAAATAAATACTAAGATTATTAAATCGACTTACTAATAAAAATCGGGGTCCTTCCGAAAAATTATCGTTATTCTTCTAATACGACATAATTAATTTTTCGTATAAATTTTTATGTCGTTCATCTCATATTTTATGTATTTAAAATTTCTCATTTAAATAGAGAAACTCAACATTGTTATATCATCGATATCATCATACCGATGATACATGTATTATCAGTCATGATCTTGAAATTTGATATTCATCAAAATAATTCATTAAAAACAAATTAATGAAGTAAATCTATTATAATAATTCATTAATCAAGCTTATGAATTTCTAGGGTATCACAGTTTGCCTCCTATATTGGAGCAAATATTCGTTCTTTATATATATATATATATATATATAATTAGAGAATGATTTTCTTAATTATCCAGTCTGAAGAAACACATATATTATGGTTAATCAGTGTGCTTCGTATGCTTAATTAATAATTTCACAAGACATGGTACGTGCACTTTTTTTTTTTAATAAATAATTGTTGGGTATATTTGAATTCATCTGTTAGTGGGTTAGGATATATTATTTATTATATTTTCTTTATTTTTCTACCTTTATTTTCCACTTTCCCATTTATCTGCGATAATGGGATGATCCTATTTTATGGCCTTAAACGTTGCTACTCTTTTTACCCCTACATACAGCCCATACCTATCTAATTTAATGCGAGTACAGGGGTGAGTAATCCTCACTAAAAGTACTATATACATATTCTACTCATTTACTCATTAAAAATTTAAAAGAAAAATTCAAAACAAATTTGATCAAAGTTTTCATCAAATTTAACAATATAATCACAAAGGTAACTAAAAATGAAACTGAAATCTTAAAAACAAACCAAACTTCAAGAATCTATAAACTAAATTTGTAAAGAAAATAAAACATTAAAACACTAAAGATTCAAATATACATGTAAACATATAATTTTATATATTTTTCTAAGGGTAAATATAAGTGAGACGGGGACGGGGACGGGTGCGGGTGCGGGTGCGGGTGCGAGGAAGTTTCCCCTATCCCCGTCCCATACCTGCGTGGGGGGTTAATCTTAACCTGTATACCCACCCTCATACCCATATACTTCCCCCATTCCCTCCTCTAACCGAGTGGGCACCTGCGGGTACTCACACCTATAGGTAAAAATACCATCCGTTTGACATTTTATTTTTCTCTAACTAACCAAATTATCCTTCCTCATTTCAAGATAGGTAAAAGGAACAATACATCAAAATCGTCAGCTCATAACGAGACACGTCCTTAAGAATGCCAACTTATGAATGCTGTAATGCCCCGACCACCCACGTAGGGCCATCCACGTGAGTGGAGGACCGTTACATTACTTGCTTGTCTTAAACCTTAGTCTTAAATATTTAAACTTGTAGAAAATTTCGGAATAAATTTTTTTTTTCTTTTAAAACTCAAAAACTTGAACTTCGTTTTGAAATCATGACTTGCAAATAGTATATACATATACCATAACATGTTTCTTAAAATACATGTAAAACCTCATAACTTAAATCTTGTGCAGAAAATATTGCGTAGTGGTATCTCACACCGCCCTTCACTTGCTGCATCGTCTCCAAGCCCACCCAGTAAAACTACAGGCCTTTATATCTTTACCTGCAGTATGGAATATCTGATGAGCTTTCGCTCAGCAAGTACAAACTTTAATCTCATAAAAACATTTTTCATTTTAACATCTTGAAAACATACATCATCATTTAACATATGCATGAACCATTTATGTTCATTTATGCGTCTTTTATTAATCTTAACTTATTATCTTCCTTTAACATGTGAGCCCCTTGTGTACGTACCAGAAGAGAAGCGCGCCTCTAGATAAAGTTAGGGGTTGCAAGGTCCCTAACAGTTCTGGGAAACATAATTGATTATACCCTCTCGCATCAACGAGAGGTTGATAACCATAACTTGAACATGAAAAACCCTCCACCTGATGGGAGGTTGGTACGACACTTTACTTGTGTATTTTTACCAAGTGGTTTATCATTGATGAACATACCTCATGATGTCACAAAATCATATCTTATACATGCACATGGCATATTTTAACATAACATGGCCTCTTTAACACATGGCATTCTTTAAAACTTGAAATTCTTTAAATCATGGCCTCTTTTAAAAAAACATAGCATCTAAACATAACATTTAAACATAGCATTTAAACATGGCATTTGAACTTGGCATTGCATATTTGAAAATATATTACTATTTTCCATACCACAGGTGAGTTTTGTACTTACCTGAGGTCCTACGCTCTTGACGTATCGTTCCTCGTGATATATCAACAGGTTCCTATTCCTGTTTCAATGGAGGTGTAAGATAAGGTTATCTTATCTTACCATAAATCATGATATATGATGTTGGGATCCTAACCAACATCCATGAACAACCCTAGTGGTATGTGCTGTATGTCCCCTCTAATACCTCTTGTTAAACTTGATTGGTCACTTCTTTCTTCTTGGGCTTATATTTTACTTTTACTTGATCCGTAATCCATTGGGTTATTATCTTATCAATAATCCTAAGTCTTAGCCCAATTCATTAATCTTGGTATCCTTTAGGGTTATATTGGGTAACCCTAAATGTCAAACTTTTGGTCAACCCAAGTCAACATGTGGTCAATTAAGGTCAACCCCCTTTGGGTCAAACGTTGGGCTTTGGGCTTAGCCCAGTAACTCGGATATAATTTCCAGTTACCATCCGTAATCGACTTGCTTACTAACCTTTAGCTTGAAAATTCCATTTTATCTTTGAAAACATTATTTTCTTATCCTTTGGAATTTTAAGAAAATTTAGCTTCAAAATTCTTTAATCCTCTTGTAATGATTCATAAAGGTCGTTTAAGATTGAAAACTACCCGTTACGCTTACTTTGCTTATCTTGGCTTGAAATTTCATTCTTTTCCTTATCTTGAAAAAGTTAACGAATACCTCTTGAAAATCTTAACTTTAAAAATCTCATCTTTCCTTAACTTGGAAAGTTTTGGGTGAATAAGTTCCAAAACTCTTTTCTTAACTTGTAAAAATTCATTTTCTTAAAACAGGCTCCTTAAAATCATTAAGGACTGAAAATCGCCTGTTATATTCATTTTGCTTTACCTTGGCTTAAAATCTTGAAAATACTTGGCTTACAAAATCTCATTTTCTCTTCTTTAACTTGGAAAGAGTTGAGGAAAAATTCCAAACTCTTAACTTAGCTTATAAAAATTCATGTTTTTAAAATGGACCTTTATAAAAATCATTTAGGGCTGGAAACTGCCTTTGGAACAGTTTCCATAGTTAAAAAGTGGGTTTTTGAAGAGAAACAGTTTTTTCTGAACCAATTTTAGAAAATCCTGTGCAGGAATTTTCGGTTCCCTGCACACTCCTCAGAAAACAGTGTCAGTTTAAAAATCGAATCCGAATCTAAAAAAATTTTCTTCACGAAAGTTGTAGCTATCAAAAAATACTAAAACTTTTGTGTTTTATGAAAAATCCAGTTTTGTAACGACCCGCCTTGCACAGGCCGTTACACTGCTGACTTACGTACTTACATACTTATAAATTAGCTTAAAACACAGCGGAAATTTTTTTTTTTTTTTTATATATACACAAATCAAACGTGTTCTTAGAAAATGTGTCAGCATAAAATCTAATTACATAATTATAAAAACTCAAAAAGGTCAAAACGCGTAGCGGCATAAAGTCCCACGATTTCACAGCTTGCCTCGCCACGCCTCGCCACCTTGCATCACGCATTGCTGACAGGCTGCTTACCTACAACATAGACGTAAGACAGTGAGCTTTCGCTCAGCAAGTACAACTGTCTCGTCCGCAACTTGCTTAAAACTATAACGAAATACATTTCTAACTTAACATACATAGCCATTCATAATCACATAACATCTTTCATAATAGCATAAACTAACAATGCCTAAACATGCATGGTCTAATTATGCTCGTAATTACTTTTTTTGCTTATTATTCTTTTAGGGCCCTTACCTTTGGTGTTCGTACCCGGCGCGCAACTATGGAGTGGTTGGGGCGGCCAGCCCTGTCCAACTCAAACCATAGTTCTACCCGACCTCGGACGAGTGGTACTACACCGGCAAGCTCGCTTGCCTTCTTATCTTTTCTTATCTTTTCTTAACTCAATCTTGAGTTCATTATCTTGTACGAATTAGTGAGCATGTATTCGTGATGTCACATAATTCTAACTCATGCTGAACATCTAAAACATGCTTTCTATACATCATCATATAACATGGCATACTAATACTTATAGCATGGCAATTAACTTATAACACATCATCGCATAGCATACAATTTCATACACCCTTAACATTCATCTAATCTTACTTTAGTAAGCATCAACTAGAGCCTATGTTGTAGGCGGAGTTGTACTTACCTCTTGCGCTAATTCCTTTACTGTCGTTGTCCTGTCTCGAAGTACAGCTACACTTCCTCTCCTGCTTGAGAAAGGACATACGTGAGTTTCTGTTTCTTGTGTAGAATGTTGGTACCCTAACCAACATACCTACTAAAACCTAGTTGTATGTCCCTGTCAGATAACTGACTTGTCCTAAATTGGCCTTTTACTGTTGGGGATTAATTTGAACTGGATTAATCTCTTAAGAGGCTACGTTGGATAACCTATTAATTTTCTCCTTTAACTTCTATTGGATTTTTCTTTACTACCTTGGGCTTACCATTCTATTATAGCATATGGGGTCAATGGCCTTGACCCATTTTACTTGGCCCATTAACTTATGGTAGTCCTTAGGGTTACTTTGGATAACCCTTAAGGTTACCTCTTTCTTATTGTGGGTCAACCAAAGTTGACAATTGGTCAACTACTGGTCAACCCTTGGCAATTCTGGGCCCTGTGGGCCTAAGCCCGGTAACTCGGATCCTATTCCCGGCTACAGCCCGTAATCGGCTTGATTACCCTTTTTATTTAAAAATACATCTTCTTATTCTAAATTTTTATTTTCTTAACTTAAAATCACATTTTCTTCCTTTTGCACTTTTACAAGATTTTTCTCAAAAATCTATAAAACTCTTTATAAAATTCCGGCCTTTGAAATAATTCCTTATAAATGTCATTTTAGGTCGAAAACCGCCTTTGGAACGGTTTTCGCAGTTAAAATAATGGTTTAGAACACTTGACAATTTTTTTGAAAACACTTTGTAAAACTTTGATGAAGGAATTTTCGGATTCCTTGCGCACCTCTCATTAAACACGTCTATTTTAAAAATCCGTCGGGAATTTGAAAAACTTATCTTCACGAAAGTTGTAGCTATCGAAAAATGCTAAAACTTTCATGTTTTGTGAAAAATCAAATTCTGACTACATTGATACCAGTTTTTTTTTGAAACCGGCTGACTCCGAAAAAATCTGGTGAAACTGCGCCCAGGGGTCAGCCACGGGTTTTGTTGAAAATGAAGGCCTTTGGAGCCTTATTTTGATATTCCGTCTGCATTGTCCTCTAGAGAAACTTGTTCTGAGAAACTTTTGTGTTTCGAGTTTTAACCCATTCGGCCTCTAGAGGCCTCAAAATCTCACTTTTTCAAAACTGGTCAGGTTCAACCCGAATCTGGACAGTTTCGGTTTCATTTTCGGTTTGCGTCCTATTTCGCGAATCTAACTTGACCGAACACTTCGGGAGCCTACAATTCAAACACACAACATTTTCTAACGTCTCATACAAACCCATAAGCTGCTCCATTGAACCCATGCAAGCCGAACCCAAAAATGCACAAAACATATGGCTTGCATGGTTCTAGAGCTTACATACATACACATACATGCATCCACATTTTTAAGCCCTAAACTAGCATGCTTTCTTGGCTGCCTATGGGCAGATCTTCGGCCTCAAAATCAGGGGAACATACACCTAAGTTTCTAGTATGAAAACCATACAAAATCAACACAAAAACATAGATCAAGCAAGATCTAGCCATGCAAAACTCTAGATCTACAAATCAAGCACATCACACCAAACTTTTAGGGCACGAAAAAGAAAATGGACTTAAGTCCTTACAACCATATTAAAACCCACTTGATCTTGAAATTTTAAGCTCAAAATAAAGGGTTTAGAGTTTGAAAGATTTACCTCAACCAAAGTCAAAGTTTGGTTGCAAAAATCTCCCTTTCTCCTTGCTCACCACTAAGCTCACGGCCACCTAGGGATAAAAAAAAAATGTTGGCTCTTTCTTGCACTTCAAAACCGTGCATTTCAAGAAGAGAACTCCAAAAACATTTCAAAACCAACTCACCTTCTTCTCCTTCTTCTTGGTCGGCTTCACCCTAGGAATCCCACAAGAAGATTTCTCAATCTTCCTCTTGCTCTTTCTCTTGCTCCACCGGACCTCTAGGACTCAAAAGCTCTCAAAAGTTTTTTTTTTTTTGATTTTTCCTCTCTTTCACTCTCTCACTTGGCTGCCGAATCCTCTAGAGGAGAATGGCAAGGTTGGCTGCACTTTTTCTTACAAAAAGCACAAAGGATGGGAGGGTTTCTTTGATTTGACATAGTAGTTGGTTCCTTGCCTTAAATCAAGGCTTTAACCATGCTTTTTTTTTTCTTTTCCAAGATGGCTGCCGTATGGAGGAAAGGAGTGATGGAAAGTTGGCTGAAATTTGCATTAAATGCATAAGGAAAAGTAGTTGGAGAAGTGATGTCATGCAACTAGATGATGATTGGCTTAGTTAGGCTCTAACTAGGCTAGTTTCCCACCAAAATTCATTCTCCTTCATGCCATACAGATAATTTTAATATTGTGTTTCTTTAAACACAATATTTTTATCTCATATCGAAGTACAAAATTTATCTGTGTGAATTTTGAGTTGAACAAATATTTTTCTCAAATTTTTCCGAACCCTTTTTGCCCTTAAACTCTAACTCGGTGTGCTTGATTTTCTAGGGACGTTTTACGGCTTATTCTTGCTATCTAGCTCACAAAACTTATTCTCAGAACTCGTTCCGCGCTATACTCGAAAAATCTCGAAAATTCAAAGGGTTGACTTTTCGTCGGTCAAACTTTGACTTTTTCGGTCAAAGTTGACTTTCGTAAAATTTTGCACAGTTTCGATCCTTTCGACTTGAAAGGTCCGTTTTCGAACTTAAAAATCAATTTTGAGTCTTCTCGACCCATCAGGATTCATAAAATCGATCAAAAGCTCGAAATTAAGCTTATTCACGAATATGAACATATTGTGAATTTAATTCCTTAAGGGAAAATATGGACATAGAAAATTCGGATATCACAAGTTTGGCTTGTATTCGTGCCAGTTTTTGTTTGAAACCGGCTGATCCTGAAAACTGGGTCTGGGCAGATCAGCCACAGGTTTTCATAAAAACGGAGGCCATTGGAGTCTCAATTTGGAATTCTGCTCGTGCTGCCCTCTAGGAAAAACCCTTATGAATAACTTTTATGTTTTGAGTTTTACCCAGTTCAGCCTCTAAAGGCCTTAAATTTTCACTTTCCCGAAACTGGCCAGTTTCGAATCCGAACTGGCAGTTTCGGTTGCTTAGTCCGGTTTACATCCTATTGTGCAAATTCTACCTCAACCGAACACTTCGGGAGCTTACACATCAAACACACAGCGTCTCGAACGTCCCATACATTCAAGCATGTCAATCCCATGTGCCCATGCAGCCCTAAATCGAAAGCCTTATCCTTGGGCTGCATGGTTTCTAGCCTAGCATCATGATCAAGCGTACACTATCATAGCCACCATTGAACTAGTAGCCACACAAGCACTGTCTTGGGCAGATTTTGTGATGAAAAATCAAGGGACATACCAATCACATCTAGCATGCATCCTAACAATTTTTCAAGCACAAAACATGCAAGCAAACATCATAAATAAGCCAACTAACCCTAATCCTCTAATCAAATAAACACTAACATAACTAGGGCTGAAAATTAATTTGGACTTATGTCCTTACAAACCATCTTGAAATACCCATAAAATGCTAAACTTGAACTTAATTGAAAGAATAGAGTCAAGATTTTACCTTAAACCCAAGTTAGGGTTTGAAAATTCCAAGATCCCCTTTGCTTCCCTTGGTTCCTTGCTCACGGTTTTGGGTCTAACTATGGCACCCAAAATTTTTCTTGGTTGATCCACTCAAAAGCCGACACTACCATAAGATTTTCCCCCAATTTTTTTCCATCTTTTTCTCTCCTTTTTCTCATCCCCAAACCCACGGATTTTTCAGCCAAAATGGGTTTCAAAACTTCTCAAACTTTTTCCTTGGTTTTCCTAGAGCAAGATCTAACTCTCCTAAGCAAAAGCCCTATGGAAGATTTGGTTTTTCTCCTCTCTTTCTCCCCCTCAAACCCACAGATTTTTGTGTAGAAAAATGGCAAGAGTTTGGCTAACTTTTATGAATAAAAATGGGTTTTGATCCACCTATTTATAGAGTGGGGGGGGGGGGGGGTATGTGGCCGGCCATTGTGGTGGGGGAAGGTTCATGAACCTTTCTCTTTCCAAGGCTTACCTAAGGCCAATGACATCATAGATTAAAAGCCAAATGAGGTCATCATCCTTAAAAACAAGGGCCTTGTTTGGCTAGTTTGGCTATTCTCCAAAATAATCCATTTTTTGTGCCACACAGGTATTTCTAATACTGTGCTCAGTATTTTTATACTGTACTTCGGTCCAAAAATTTTCTTGTGTAAACATCGGATTGTAAAAATTTCTTTCTTATTTTTCGGAGACCTTTTTGCCCTTAATCCTAACTCGGTGTGCTTGATTTTCTAGGGTGGTTTTAAGGCTTATTCGTACTATCTTGATAAAAAAGAATGTGTTCGCAGTCTCTTTCTACGCTGCCTTTCATCATACTGTAAAGTCAATTCTTTGACTTTTATTAGTCAAGGTCGACTTTTTCGGTCGAACCTTTGACTTTCGTAAAATTATATCATTTTTCGTTATTTTCGACTCAAAAAGCCATTTGCTAACCCTGGTATTCTATTTTGAGTCTTATAGCCGATTCAAAGAGAACTCTAACATTAGCTAATAAAATTATGAATTTCACATTAGTATCCATAATTTTCATAAAATATCATATAAACACATAATACAGACTTAAATTCCTTTAATTGTAAGTCCGTAGAAATTTCGGGGTATTACAAATGCTTTGCTTTTTTATTTTTATTTTAACTTCGGGGTGAGGGGAGTCAAACTCGACGCCTTAAGGTGAAATCATGTGTGGTTTTATCGTTTGGCTATGCCTGCAACCACTTTTGAATGCTTTGTTGATTGTTTTGTTTCTTTTTTTCTTTATTTTTTAAGACTGTCTGTTCAAAGCTAATTTTACAGTTTTTTTATTTTTATTTTTTATTTTTTCAATTCTATAGAGAGTAAAACTAGGATGAAGGGCAAATACAACATCCCAATTATCAAGTTGGTGCCCCTGAACTTCCTATCTTCTAGGAAGTCCTCGCTCTATACTGTTTAACAAGAAAAAATGGAAAGGGAAAAAAAAGTACAAGTGAAACTAACATTACGTCTCATATGGTACATCATAGACGATTCCACAAAGATTCAATTTTGGTGAATTTGGTCTTAAAGGAATAGAATCACAAGCTTCAGTGACCGATTTCGACAAAGTAGGTCTGTTCTGTGTTTTTTACATACCTTCCACAATCGTTTTTAAAAAATGATCGTGGAAACTCCATCATAAAATCCACATTCTATAGTAGAGGAAATTAATGATCCTTTTTTTGGGAGAATCTGATCTTTGTTCCACCTAAAATTGAATACATAGATATTTTAGTCATTACAAATTGATTAGTTTTCATTTTTGTTTAAATTTACAAATAAGTTTATTTTTGGACATTCTTTAAAACTATTACTCTAATTAGGCCATAAATGTAAATGGTCCTTGATCGTGAGGGTTATAATGTAGGCCATGTTCCAGCGGGTTCTAATGTAGGCCCTCTGTTTGTAGCTCCGTTTGCTTTAGCCAATAAAATGCAACCAAATTTACCTTGAAAAAAAACAAAAAACACGTGCTTTGCACGTGCCCTCTATACTGTAGTTTATGAAATTGGTGTCGTTTGAATGAAAACTACAGGTTAATGTAAATTAGCATCAATTTGATTAAAAAACAGCATGTCGTTTATGCTTTAAATTCTTGCCATTCTCAAATGTGAAAGGGTTGTTTTTCTGTTTAGCAATTAGCAGTACTCATAGGGTCCTTCAAATCTCCACTTTGCAATCTACGATGATGAATGCCACAAATTTTTACAAAACAAAAATCTATTTTTATTTGTGGCTGTATAAAAATCAAATTATAATAAGAATTGGAGGCTAAAAAATTGATCAACACCACGGTGAATTGATTGTTTTTTTAGTATATAGTTTAACCCATGTTATTTTTTTTTGTGATTGAACCTTGCCAATGCTGTGAGTTGAACAACGCAATCATTTACCAACAAGAGCACATAGAAAATTTATACCGATTAACATTAACATAAGCTGAATTCAGCAGTGATATTCCTCTTTGGGAGCTTGTGGTGCTTCCCAATTTTTTTGTAGCATGTTAAATGAATTAATTAATACGATTTTATAAAGAAAAATATATTGAGAATAGGAATCAGTAGGTGCACCGGGACATCCCAACTAGGTCGGCACCTCCTCAGTACCCTCATCATTTACCCATCTCAAGATTAAATATTATTGCAATGAAAAAGCAAATGCAATAATAGTTCCAATGAAAGGAAAGATCCAACCCCTGAGGGATAAAAGACCAACTGAAAAAATAAAACTAGAAATGAAGTGAACCTAGTGCAAAGCAGAGATTCGTGTCAAAAGGAATAGCCTAAACTACACCTTTGAAAATCAGAATCGATAATAGGTCTCATTAAAAACCTTGCTTGTAAAACCCAATGGGAAAAACCAAACAAGGAAAAAAGAGTGCCCATGCTTGCACTAAAATAGACCTGAAAAAAGAAATAATCCTCTAAATGATGAACTCAATGAACTGGTCCTAGTATCTATAATTTGACAAACATTATTGTGAATGAATTCATGCACAAACATTGGATCAAAAACCACCAACAATTAGTTGACTGATGATCTCCATAACAGCAAAAACGATCAGCAACTCTGCTTCCTTCCATGAAGATGTGACAGAGACCCTGCAATTTGATAC
>CM046387.1:29896344-29969413 GCA_025413485.1 Ficus microcarpa | reverse complement strand
TGGAGCCAGTTCCTGACTTGGTGGCTGTGGAGTTGCTTCTCCTCAGCATCAAGAAGCACAGCTTTGATGGTTGACATGGTGTCTTCAAGTTCGTCGAGCTCGTCGTTGACTCCCCAAAGCGATGAAATCTCTCTCACAGCAGCTGATCCCAAACTCCCGATTATTCGTCCGGCAATCGGAGTGAGAATTAGGTGTGCCATGATCACTGCAAAGTGGGATTTCCGATCGAAGGAAAAGCTTTCGGAAAGGAGTTTGAGTTTAGAGGTTGACCAAGGGAAATGACAAAGAACCTCGGTTGGTGTTGCAGTGGGATTCAATAGAGTGCAGCCTCAGTACTTTTTTCATCGACAGAGAGGGTTTAAATTTAATTTCATGTTTTCAGCGTGAGTGCAGCCCACTAGCGCCTAATCCTGAAATAATTAAAATAATTAATATCAATTTAATCATTCATCTTGCGTTGGTTGGGCCCATTTTTGTTTCATCGTGCTAAAAAAAAAAAGTTTGCTTTACCTGGGTAATAATAAAGAAAACCAACTTGTTGTACCAGCTATTTAAAAAACAACTAAAATAAGATGTAGTGCGATAGTTTAATATAACAACTTGTTGTCTTATGGATTTAGTGCGAGAACTTTATTTCTTAGTGATAATTGTGTTTACATGGGAAGATCCTCTGCACGTATTTATCGCTAATCAAAGCTCCGCGTGATCGATTATTTGCTAGGTCATCTTAAAATATGTCACAATAATTGTTATTATCTTTTGTTATCGAAGCTGGTAGGTCCCAATCATATATGAACTTTTTTTTTTCTTTGGGCTGATGCATCAAGGTTTAGCCAATAAGCCCTATTGAACAAGCCTTTTTTTTTTTTTTTTAAATAAGTGACATTTATTAAAAAGAAAAGAAAAAGGGTCTTACAATCTTGAAGCATGAGACCATTTTCAATTTCTATGCCAATGATAAAAAGAGTGAGAAATTTTATCTTTCTTTATATTCCGATAAAATGTTCTTTTTAATGCTATTTTGTACTTTTGTCGGCATTATGATGCTTTGAAACTTATAAAATTAATAGACTTGTAATGTTTAAATAATTAAAAATAAAAATAAAAATATTACACTATTTTAAAAAGGTCTACAAAACAAGTAAGAAAAGTTAAATGTTAAATTTAGCATCGATCATACGTTCTAATAAATTTGTCATAAAATTTAGTATATAATAAATATGACATCATAGATACCACTTAATGGGAGAGCTTTTTTTTCATCTAAATATTAAAATTTACCATCAACAAATACTCTAAATCCTTAAAAGAAACTTAAAAAAGCAACTCAAAAGATAAATTTTCTTACTTTAAAACCCTTCTTATAATAAGTTCTATGATGATAATTATAAACATTTTATTTAAAAATCAAGTTTAAAATTGTTGAGCTTTGTTTTTTGTTTTTTTGGTTTTTTTTTTTTTTTCCTTTTTGTTTTAGTCTGCCGGCCACAGGCAAGGAGTTACTAGCTTTATAAATTTTACAATCTCAACTTGACATATCATATTTATATGTGTCAACGACGCCTTCGATTAACTTGTTGTTGATATAAACAAAGAAATCAGGAAACAAGAAATTAGGATATTAATATTTATCACTATTTTGTTGTGGGGTGTAAGACCCGAAATTTTGAAGACTTGTAATCTCCTTGTTCATAAGGAATTAAAGTCTAATTTACGTATCAATGATGTGTTATATGAAAAATTATGAATAATAATGAAAATTCATAATTTTATCTAAACGATGTTCGAGTCCTCATTTAATGATTTTGAGACTCAATTAATGTTTTACTAGCCAAGAATGAAGTTTTTTAAAGAAAAAAGAACGAAAAAGGATGAAATTTTACAAAAGTCAAAGGTTTGACCAAAAAGTCAAAGGGTTGACCAAAAGTCAAAGGGTTGACCAAAAAGTCAAAATTTGACAGGAACAGGTCACAACGTCGACTTTACAAGTATGATGAAGGAATATGAAAAGAATCTCCAAAATGAAGTTTTATAAGCCGTAAATCCACCCTAGAAAAATCAAGCACACCGAAAAAGAATTAAGGGCAAAGAGGTCCCCAAAAAAATTGGAGAAAGAGAGTTTCGGTCCAAATTTACATGGAATAATTTTTGGATCAAAATATAAAATAAGAATGCTCATTACAGTGTTGGAAATAACGGTAGAGCGCGAAAGGAGCTGTAAAAATCGAAATGGCCAAACAAGGCATTGTGAGAGCTAGTGGAAGATGACATCAACCCTTGATATCACCCTCCACTAACTCAAGACTACAAATGGCAGCCTCTCTTCCCATATTCGGCTGATCAAAGAAGAAAGAAAAGAAAATCAATGGAAACAAGACATAAAGCCATGATTTAAGGACCAAAAAGTTGAACAACATGGGAGAAAATTTGTGAGATCTCTAGGACTAACCAAGAGAGGACACATGTCCCTCCTCACCCTCTAATTTTCGGTAACCAAGCAGCCATCCCCTCCCCTTGGATTCGGCTGATCAAAGAAGAAAAGAATAATGAGAACAAAGGCTAGACATCAAGCCTTAAATCAAGGAAAAGGTGCAACCACTCCCATCCATCAAATCCCTCCACTCTCTAGCCATTTTGTTGAACAAAAAATGAGTCAAATCCATGCCTTTTCAACCCAAAAATCCGGCTGCAATCACCCACTTTCAGCCCTTGAATCCGGCTGCACCAAGGAAGAGAAATGACTAGACATAAAGCCTTGTTTTGAGGCAAGTAACCTCTTCCATTTCTCTTCCCAAAGCAGCCAACTCATACACCCCTCTTCAGAAAAATTTCAGCACAAACGTGGGACAGAGAGAGAAGAGAGCTAGAGAAAATTTGAGAAAAGTTTGGTGAGTTTTGGAGTGTGTTGGCCGAACAAGAGAGGGAGCAAGAAAGTGAGAAGATTTTTGGTGAATCCACCAAGGGATAGCCGAACCAAGCAAGAGAGAAGAGGTAAGTGAATCTTGAAAAAAAATTCTTGGATTTCTCCTTTGATCATGCTCGGTTTGAGTTGAGAAAAAGCTAATAAAAGATCTCTTGGATCTCATTTTTTTTTACTCAAAACCGTGAGCCAAGCTAGGAAGGATTTGAAATATTTTTGGTGAGCTCTAGGGAAGGAATCCGAACAAGGAAGACAAGAAAAAGGTAAGAGAAAACTTGGTTTTCCTTCATGAGATTTTAGGTTTTTGGTTAGAAGCAAGAAGAGCTAACAACAAAAATTTTGGATGCATTTCTTGGAAGAAACCGTGGGCTAGAGCAAGACAAGGAACCAAGGAAGATTTTGGATTTCAAAACCCTAACTTGGGTTGAGGTAAAATCTCTCAAACCACCTTAAATCTAAGCTTTATTTAAGTGTTTTTAAGGTTGATTCAAGAGATTTGTAAGGACATAAGTCCATTTAATTTTCGGCCCTATTTATGGTGTGTATGTGCTTGATAGGTTAGGGTTGGTTGGCTAATTTTCTATGCTTGTTGCTTTAAAAATTTGTGCATGAAAATGATGGATTTTTCATGCTAGAAGATAGGTTGTATGTCCCATAAGGTTAGGCCAAAAATCTGCCAAGGCAATCCACTTATTGCATGCTAGCTTAAGACGTAAACCGAACACAACACTCAACACTGCCAGTTCGGGTTCGAACCTGAGCAGTTTCGGGAAAATGGAAATATCATGCCCTTAGAGGCCGAATGAGGAAAAAGTTAAAACACGAAAGTTGTTCGGAACAACTTTTCCTAGAGGACAACGCGGACAGAATCTCGAAATAAGGCTCCAAAGGCCTTCGTTTTACTCGAAACCCGTGGCTGAACTCTGGAACGTTCTCCACACAGTTTTCCAGACTTAACCCGTTTTCAAATAAAAACTGGTACTGATCTAGGCCGAACTAGATTTTGTGCAAAACATGAAAGTTCTAGCATTTTTCGATAGCTACAACTTTCGTGAAGAAAAGTTTTTCAGATTCCGAGCCGATTTTTAAACTGGGCGCGTTTTGTGAGAGGCGCGCAGAGAGTCCGAAAACCAATAAATGAATCTCACGAAAATCTTTTCTAGAAAAGTAATGAAGTGTTCCAAAATGGTCATTTTAGCATCGGAAACCATTCCAAAGGTGGTTTCCGACCCCAAATGATTTTATAAAATAATTATTTCGAAAACCATGGATTTTAAGGGCTCGGGTTTGAAATTCACATTTTATCCATAAAGAAAAGAAAAAAGAGGATTTCAACCAAACATTTGCAAGTTGAAGAAAATAATAAATTAAGCTAAGGATTTTCTAACAAAAAGGAGTTAGAATTTTATAAGAAGAATGAAGGATTTTGGGAAGTAAATTACACAAGATTTTCCAAAATAATGAAGAGAATTTTATAGTAAAATTGGTGAACAAGCCGATTACGAACGGTAACCGGATATTAGATCCGAGTTACATACCTAAGGATAACCAAGGGTTGACAAGAGGTTGACCCAAGGTTAATCAAGGTTAACCATAAGGGGTTACCCAACATAACCCTAAGGGATACCCACATGTACATTGGGCTAAGATTTAATGGGTTCAAGGAAGTAACCCAATAACATAAATATGTGAGCAAAGCCCAATAAGAGAACAAGGCTCTAACCCAAAGAAGGTTACCCAATGTAACCTCATAAGGATTTATCCAAGTTCAATAAAGAATGGGATAAAAATGGCCTAGATGGATTTTATGAATAGGGGACATACAACCAAAAGTAAATGTGAGTGTTGGTAGGTCACCAACACCTTACGAAAGGATCCTGATCCTATATTTTGGTATATCAGGAAAGTGAATTGCCGTTGCCGACGATTACGGACGCAATTCTAAGGAACACGGCACTAGAGGTAAGTACAAACCTCACCTGCAGTATGAAAACTAGTAAATTATGTTCAAGTATGTAGTTTTCAAATGTGCTGCAATATGTCGTGTGCTATATCTGTGAAATGCCATGTTTTATTAAAAGTGCTATTTTTGCGAAATGCCATATTTATAAAAGGTGCTATTTTCGTAAAATGCTATGTTGATGAAAAGTGCTATTTTTGCGAAATGCCATATTTATAAAAGGTGCTATTTTCGTAAAATGCTATGTTGATGAAAAGTGCTATTTTTGCGAAATGCCATATTTATAAAAGGTGCTATTTTCGTAAAATGCTATGTTGATAAAAAGTGCTATTTTTGCAAAAGATGATAATAGTGCTATATGTGCAAAATGTCATGTTTATAAAAATGTCATGTTTGCAAATGCTATGAACGAAAAGAATGCCATGCCATGTTATTAATGAAATGAAAAGTATGTTATCATATAGTGACATCATAAGGTATGTTCACTAAAGATAAATAACATGGTAAGAAGTCACAAGTAAAGTGTCGTACCAACCTCCACCAAGGTGGAGGATTTTTATGATAAATTATGGATTCGCCCTCTCGTTTATGTAAGAGGGTGTAATCACTTATGTTCCTAGAGCAGTTAGGGACTTGCAATCCCATCTAACTGTATCTAGAGGCGCGCTATAATTTCAAGGGTACGTACACTAAGGGGGCCCATAAGAAAGATAAGAAGGTTAATGAAATGCATAAATGGAACATAATTGGTTCACGCATATGCATATGATAAATGAATGTTTTCATGATGATTTAAATGTTTTGTGAGATTATGTTTGTGCTTACTGGGCGAAAGCTCATCAAGTTATATTTCATACTGTAGGTAAGAAACCCGCAGCTTAATGCTGGGCATTGCTGGAGCGGTGTGGCGGCAGACGAAGGCGGTATGGATACCACTACGCATGTATTCCGCCAATCTTTTGATGTAAAGAAGTTTTGTATAAAGCATGTATGATAAAGACAAATTATGCTTATCGTATTTTGGAACTAAATACCTCAAGTAAACGTTTACTTGAGTAGTAATGAAATATTACTAAAGACGAATGTTTTACAAGTAAGTTTCAAAATGAAAAATATATATATGTATGTTGAAGAAAAAAAAAAAAGAAAGTCAAAAAAAAAAATATATATCCCCAAATTTTCAAGTAAGTAAGTAAAGTAAGGAGTGACAGCCCTACGTAGTAAGGGGGCGTCACAGAGTTGGTATCAGAGCGGTATCCTGCCAGCCTACTTCGTCTCGCTCCGCATCGTTCTTCAATAGCCCAAGTAAGTTAATTTATTTTCTTACGCTTAGAATTAGATTTTCGTATTCAACGCATATCGATGATTTACAATGGAAAGGTTGGTTGTGAGAATGACGTTGGATTGTGCCCTAGTTCGGTGGTGGTAAAGTAAATAATGTATGCCCATGATGAGGAAATTATGTATTTTCCTAAAAACTATGATTATGAAATGAAGATTAAGGTTCTGTATAAAAGATATGATTTTATGAAAGTTTTGAAAATAAGAAGCCTGTTTTGCTACTTCTATACAGAACCATGCCACCAAGACGTCGAACGGCACCGGTCCAAAATGTCGATCTCACAGCCCAACTGAACGAGCTGAGAGAGATGATGCTCGCCCAACAGCGAGAAATAGGTGGGCTTAGGGCTCAAATCGCCCAACAGAACCAAGGACCACCTGAGGTCAGGGTACCACCGGCACCTGAAGAGCAACCAGCGGCACCGGAATTCCCCGAGGAGGAACCAGAAATTCCGGAACACCCTGAGGCCCAAGAAGCACCAATGGCGCCGGTAGCTGCTCCGCCAGCTCCTCGAGCTCGAACCCCGGCAGAGCTGTTCCATGAATTTCGGCGCATGAAGGCGCCAGAATTCGAAGGATCAATGGACCCGATCGAAGCCGACAACTGGCTCATCGATCTCCAAGTTTCTCTGAACTTCCTAGGCTCGATGATAGAGAGAGAGTCCTCTGTGCGTCATTCATGCTGAAGAAAGACGCCCGATTATGGTGGGAGACAGTTCAGATTAGAAGAGACGTCACCCAGATGACATGGGATGACTTTGTAGAAGAGTTCGTGAGAAGTACTTCAACACGGAAGTGATGGAAACCCAACAGGATGAATTCACCAATTTCCGTCAGGGAAATCTGTCAGTGGCTGAAGCTGTGAGAAGGTTTGAACAGCTCGCCCGCCTCTGCCCTCAACTTATCAGTTCTGAGAAGGACAAGGTGAAGAAGATGATGAAGATGTTCCGGCCAGAATTAACCGTGCTTATCAGCAGTGGCCCTCAACCACCGCTCACGTAGCCGAGTGCGTCAGTCGAGCAGTTCGAGCCGAATATTGGGTCGGCCAGAACAAGACGCATCGAGCCCAGTTCTTTAAGGAAAGGAATGAAGAGAGGGCACTAGCCAGGCAGAATCAGACCAAGCCCGGCCAACCATCACAGCAAAAAGGTCAAGGAGGACCTCCTGGCCAACGCGGCGGCAACAAGCCGTATGGCAACCCCCAGCAGAAAAGAAAATGGAATGCTGGAGGGCAAGGGAGCCAACAGAATCCTCCCCAGAAGAAGAACGCTCCTGACAACAGTGGAACTCCTTTTTGCCAGAAATGTGGGAAAAAGCACCCGGGAGACTGCCGGGCAGGGACAAACCGCTGTTATCTGTGTGGCAAGGAAGGCCACTTCGCCAAGAATTGCAATGCCAATGTCCAACATCAGCAAAATTACCAGCGGGGTCAGGGAAGTCAGCTGCATGCTGTACAGATGAAGCTCGAAGGACCTGCAGTTCCTCAAGGCCGAGCTGAAGCTCCAGAACCACAAGGGCGCATCTATGCCTACACAAAGGAGGATGCTCAAGCTGGACCGTCCACGGTGGTGACAGGTCAGCTCCCTTTTGCCCAACAAGATGCTTATGTGTTGATTGATTCTGGAGCTACGCATTCATTCACATCACCTAGGTTTGCTAAGAAACTAGGTAGAGATAATGAGAAAATTGGAAGAACCTTTCGTACTGCATTACCCTCCGGGGAAATCTTGTTGTCTGATTATTGGATACGCCATGTTCCAATAATCATATGCGGTAGAGAGATGTACGTCAACCTAATCGTCATCGATTTATACGACTACGACGTCATCCTGGGTATGGACTTCCTAGGCAAGTACAACGCGGTCATTGATTGCCAGCGTCGTGCCGTTACGTTCAAGCCAGTTGGGGATAAGAATTCATCTTTAGAGGATCGACCCCGAAGCAGCCGAAGATGTTTATTTCGGCATTAAAGGCTAGAAAGTTATTGGCTGAAGGATGCACGGGATTTCTAGCCAATATGGTGGATAAGACGCAAGAGAACGAAGGTAAGCCGGAAGATGTATCGATCGTCAAGGAATTTGTGGACGTTTTCCTGAAGAATTGCCAGGATTGCCACCAGAACGAGAAATCTCTTTTGAGATTGAGTTACTTCCAGGATCGGCACCCGTATCCAAGGCACCGTATAGGATGGCGCCTGCGGAACTCAAGGAATTACAAGTTCAATTGAAGGAGCTCCTAGATAAAGGATTCATCAGGCAAAGCTATTCACCATGGGGAGTCCCGGTGTTATTTGTTAAAAAGAAGGACGGCACTCTGAGAATGTGCATCGACTATTGGGAGTTGAACAAGATCACCATCAAGAACAAGTATCCGTTGCCCAGGATCGACGATCTGTTCGACCAACTGAAAGGAGCCTCAGTCTTTTCGAAGATTGACCTACGATCGGGATATCACCAGCTCCGGATCAAGGAAGGAGACGTTCCGAAAACGGCGTTTCGCACCCGATATGGACACTACGAGTTCCTTGTGATGCCGTTCGGACTGACAAATGCACCAGCCGCCTTCATGGACCTGATGAATCGCGTATTCAAGGACTACCTAGACAAGTTTGTCATTGTCTTCATAGACGACATTCTGATCTATTCAAGGTCGAAAGAGGAGCACGAAGAGCATCTAAGGATTGCACTGCGGATTTTGAAGCAAAATCAGCTCTACGCCAAGTTCTCCAAGTGTGAGTTTTGGTTGGAAAAGGTCCATTTCCTTGGACATGTGGTCTCGAAAGAAGGCATATCCGTAGATCCGGCTAAGATTGAGGCGGTAAGTAAGTGGCCAGCCCCCAAAAATGTCACCGAAGTGCGCAGTTTCCTCGGATTAGCGGGCTATTACCGACGATTTGTCGAAGGATTTGCTAAGATCGCGGCGCCACTTACCGCACTTACAAGAAAAGGGAAGGCATACGAATGGACAAATAAGTGTGAAGAGCACTTCCAAGAGCTCAAAAGCAAGTTGACGAGCGCTCCAATCCTCACAATTCCAGTCGTGGAGGAAGAAAACTTTGTAATTTATAGCGATGCTTCCAAGATAGGATTGGGAGCCGTGCTTATGCAAAACGGAAAAGTGATCGCTTATGCCTCGCGACAGCTCAAGGAACACGAAAAGAACTATCCGACGCATGATTTGGAGCTTGCGGCGGTAGTTTTTGCCTTAAAGATTTGGAGGCACTACCTCTACGGCACTAAATGCGAAGTGTACACGGACCATCAGAGTTTGAAGTACATCTTCACACAGAAGGAGCTTAACATGAGGCAAAGAAGATGGCTCGAATTGGTTAAGGACTATGACATAGATATCCGATACCATCCGGGAAAGGCTAACAAGGTGGCCGATGCCCTAAGTCGGAAGTCTTCTTCCTCAATGATGTCAATCAGGTTATTGACCGAGCCTCTTCAAAAGGAGCTGATGGAAGCTAGAATCGAGCTCATTACGGGAAGATTAGTTGCTCTAACCTTCCAGCCTACCATTCTGGATGGCATGAAAGAACGACAAGAAGCCGATGCCTCGCTGCTTAGGACGAAAAACGAGGTTTTAGAAGGAAAGGAGTCGGATTTTCACATATCCGATGAGGGCATACTCTATCAAAAGAATAGATTATGCATCCCTAATGAGGAAAAATTGAAGGAAAAGATCATGGAGGAAGCTCACGAGACCCCGTATTCTGTCCATCCCGGAGCCACAAAGATGTATAAAGACTTAAAGGAGAGCTTTTGGTGGCCCAAGATGAAGAACGACGTTGCTACTTTTGTCAGTAAGTGCCTTACCTGTCAAAAAGTAACGGCGGAACACCAACGTCCAGGAGGAGAATTACAGAAAATTTCCATCCCAGAATGGAAATGGGACCAAGTGACGATGGACTTCGTGGTTGGTCTGCCTCGAACTCCTAGCGGCAATGACGCTATTTGGGTGGTCGTTGACCGATTGACAAAGTCGGCGCACTTTATAGCCATCAAGCTTAGCTTCTCTGTGGAACAATTGGCAGAATTGTACGTAGCTCAGATCGTTCGCTATCATGGAATTCCGAAGACGATAATCTCGGATCGCGACGGTCGCTTCACTTCGAAATTTTGGAAGAGCGTACATGAAGCAATGGGTACCAAGCTTTCATTTAGTACAGCTTTCCACCCACAAACAGATGGACAATCAGAAAGGACCATTCAAACCTTAGAAGACATGTTGCGAGCTTGCGTGATGGATTTCAAGGGAACTTGGGATAAGAAGCTTCCTTTGATTGAATTCTCGTACAACAACAGTTTTCACGCTTCAATTGGAATGGCTCCTTATGAAGCTTTATATGGAAGAAGATGTAGATCTCCAGTCCACTGGTACGAAACAAGGGAAAAAGAGCTTGTATCTACGGACTTCATTCGAAAGACCACAGAAAACGTGAAGCTCATACGACAAAGGATGGAGACTGCATTTAGCCGGCAAAAGAGCTATGCCGACAAGCGCCGAAGACCTCTCGAATTTCAAGTAGGAGACTCGGTTTTCCTCAAGGTCGCTCCGTTTAAGGGAGTTATGCGATTCGGAAAGAAGGGGAAATTAAGCCCAAGGTATATAGGGCCGTTCGAGATACTCGAAAGAGTTGGGAACGTAGCCTACAAGTTGGCTTTACCCCAAGAATTAGCATATGTGCACAATGTGTTTCATGTATCAATGCTAAAGAAGTATGTTCCGGATCCCTCACACGTAATCGAGCATGAACCGATCGAGGTTCGAGAAGATTTGACTTATGAGGAGAAGCCAGTCCAGATTTTGGCACGAGAAGAAAAAGTGTTAAGGAATAAGGTTATCCCTCTAGTCAAGGTACTATGGAGAAACCGCCACATTGAAGAAGCGACGTGGGAACGAGAAGAAGACATGAAGAGAGACTACCCCGATTTGTTCTAATTTTCGAGGACGAAAATCTTTTAAGGAGGGTAGGTTGTAAGACCCGAAATTTTGAAGACTTGTAATCTCCTTGTTCATAAGGAATTAAAGTCTAATTTACGTATCAATGATGTGTTATATGAAAATTATGAATAATAATGAAAATTCATAATTTTATCTAAACGATGTTCGAGTCCTCATTTAATGATTTTGAGACTCAATTAATGTTTTACTAGCCAAGAATGAAGTTTTTTTTTTAAAGAAAAAAAGAACGAAAAAGAATGAAATTTTACAAAAGTCAAAGGTTTGACCAAAAAGTCAAAGGGTTGACCAAAAGTCAAAGGGTTGACCAAAAAGTCAAAATTTGACAGGAACAGGTCACAACGTCGACTTTACAAGTATGATGAAGGAATATGAAAAGAATCTCCAAAATGAAGTTTTATAAGCCGTAAATCCACCCTAGAAAAATCAAGTACACCGAAAAAGAATTAAGGGCAAAGAGGTCCCCGAAAAAAATTGGAGAAAGAGAGTTTCGGTCCAAATTTACATGGAATAATTTTTGGATCAAAATATAAAATAAGAATGCTCATTACAGTGTTGGAAATAACGGTAGAGCGTGAAAGGAGCTGTAAAAATCGAAATGGCCAAACAAGGCATTGTGAGAGCTAGTGGAAGATGACATCAACCCTTGATATCACCCTCCACTAACTCAAGACTACAAATGGCAGCCTCTCTTCCCATATTCGGCTGATCAAAGAAGAAAGAAAAGAAAATCAATGGAAACAAGACATAAAGCCATGATTTAAGGACCAAAAAGTTGAACAACATGGGAGAAAATTTGTGAGATCTCTAGGACTAACCAAGAGAGGACACATGTCCCTCCTCACCCTCTAATTTTCGGTAACCAAGCAGCCATCCCCTCCCCTTGGATTCGGCTGATCAAGAAGAAAAGAATAATGAGAACAAAGGCTAGACATCAAGCCTTAAATCAAGGAAAAGGTGCAACCACTCCCATCCATCAAATCCCTCCACTCTCTAGCCATTTTTGTTGAACAAAAAATGAGTCAAATCCATGCCTTTTCAACCCCAAAAATCCGGCTGCAATCACCCACTTTCAGCCCTTGAATCCGGCTGCACCAAGGAAGAGAAATGACTAGACATAAAGCCTTGTTTTGAGGCAAGTAACCTCTTCCATTTCTCTTCCCAAAGCAGCCAATTCATACACCCCTCTTCAGAAAAATTTTCAGCACAAACGTGGGAGAGAGAGAGAAGAGAGCTAGAGAAAATTTGAGAAAAAGTTTGGTGAGTTTTGGAGTGTGTTGGCCGAACAAGAGAGGGAGCAAGAAAGTGAGAAGATTTTTGGTGAATCCACCAAGGGGATAGCCGAACCAAGCAAGAGAGAAGAGGTAAGTGAACCTTGAAAAAAAAAAATTCTTGGATTTCTCCTTTGATCATGCTCGGTTTGAGTTGAGAAAAAGCTAATAAAAGATCTCTTGGATCTCATTTTTTTTACTCAAAACCGTGAGCCAAGCTAGGAAGGATTTGAAATATTTTTGGTGAGCTCTAGGGGAAGGAATCCGAACAAGGAAGACAAGAAAAAGGTAAGAGAAAAACTTGGTTTTCCTTCATGAGATTTTAGGTTTTTGGTTAGAAGCAAGAAGAGCTAACAACAAAAATTTTTGGATGCATTTCTTGGAAGAAACCGTGGGCTAGAGCAAGACAAGGAACCAAGGAAGATTTTGGATTTCAAAACCCTAACTTGGGTTGAGGTAAAATCTCTCAAACCACCTTAAATCTAAGCTTTATTTAAGTGTTTTTAAGGTTGATTCAAGAGATTTGTAAGGACATAAGTCCATTTAATTTTCGGCCCTATTTATGGTGTGTATGTGCTTGATAGGTTAGGGTTGGTTGGCTAATTTTTCTATGCTTGTTGCTTTAAAATTTTGTGCATGAAAATGATGGATTTTTCATGCTAGAAGATAGGTTGTATGTCCCATAAGGTTAGGCCAAAAATCTGCCAAGGCAATCCACTTATTGCATGCTAGCTTAAGACGTAAACCGAACACAACACTCAACACTGCCAGTTCGGGTTCGAACCTGAGCAGTTTCGGGAAAACGAAAATATCATGCCCTTAGAGGCCGAATGAGGAAAAAGTTAAAACACGAAAGTTGTTCGGAACAACTTTTCCTAGAGGACAACGCGGACAGAATCTCGAAATAAGGCTCCAAAGGCCTTCGTTTTGCTCGAAATCCGTGGCTGAACTCTGGAACGTTCTCCACACAGTTTTCCAGACTTAACCCGTTTTCAAATAAAAACTGGTACTGATCTAGGCCGAACTAGATTTTGTGCAAAACATGAAAGTTCTAGCATTTTTCGATAGCTACAACTTTCATGAAGAAAAGTTTTTCAGATTCCGAGCCGATTTTTAAACTGGGCGCGTTTTGTGAGAGGCGCGCAGAGTGTCCGAAAACCAACAAATAAATCTCACGAAAATCTCTTCTAGAAAAGTAATGAAGTGTTCCAAAATGGTCATTTTAACAACGGAAACCATTCCAAAGGTGGTTTCCGACCCCAAATGATTTTATAAAATAATTATTTCGAAAACCATGGATTTTAAGGGCTCGGGTTTGAAATTCACATTTTTCCTTAAAGAAAAGAAAAAGAGGGTTTTAACCAAATATTTCCAAGATAAAGAAAATAATAAAATTAAGCTAATGAATTTTCTAACTAAAAGGAGTTAGAATTTTTATAAGAAGAATGAAGGATTTTTGGGAAGTAAATTGCACAAGATTTTCCAAAAATAATGAAGAGAAAGTTTATAGTAAAATTGGTGAACAAGCCGATTACGAACGGTAACCGGATATTAGATCCGAGTTACATACCCAAGGATAACCAAGGGTTGACAAGAGGTTGACCCAAGGTTAATCAAGGTTAACCTTAAGGGTTACCCAACATAACCCTAAGGGATACCTACATGTACATTGGGCTAAGATTTAATGGGTTCAAGGAAGTAACCCAATAACATAAATATGTGAGCAAAGCCCAATAAGAGAACAAGGCTCTAACCAAGAAGGTTACCTAATGTAACCTCATAAGGATTTATCCAAGTTCAATAAAGAATGGGGATAAAAATGGCCTAGATGGATATTATGAATAGGGGACATACAACCAAAAGTAAATGTGAGTGTTGGTAGGTCACCAACACCTTACGAAAGGATCCTGATCCGATATTTTTGGTATATCAGGAAAAGTGAGTTGCCGTTGCCAACGAGTTACGGAACGCAATTCTAAAGGAACACGGCACTAGAGGTAAGTACAAACCTCACCTGCAGTATGAAAACTAGTAAATTATGTTCAAGTATGTGATTTTCAAATATGCTGCAACATGTTGTGTGCTATATCTATGAAATGCCATGTTTTAAGAAAAGCGCTATTTTTGCGAAATGCCATGTTTATAAAATGCGCTATTTTCGTAAAATGCTATGTTTATGAAAAAGTGCTATTTTTGCGAAATGCCATGTTTATAAATGCGCTATTTTCGTAGAATGCTATGTTTATGAAAAGGTGCTATTTTTGCGAAGTGCCATGTTTATAAAAGGTGCTATTTTCGTAAAATGCTATGTTGATAAAAAGTGCTATTTTTGTAAAAGATTATAATAGTGCTATATTTGCAAAATGCCATGTTTATGAAAATGTCATATTTGCAAATGCCATGAATGAAAGGAATGCCATGCCATGTTATTAATGAAATGAAAAGTATGTTATCATATAGTGACATCATATGGTATGTTCACTAAAGATAATTAACATGGTAAGAAGTCACAAGTAAGGTGTCGTACCAACCTCCCCAAGGTGGAGGATTTTTATATACAAGTCAAGGGTTCACCTTCTCGATTCTGTAAGAGGGTGTAATCACTTATGTTCCTAGAGCAGTTAGGGACTTGCAATCCCATCTAACTGTGTCTAGAGGCGCGCTATAATTTAAAGGTACGTACACTAAGGGGCCCATAAGAAAGATAAGAAGGTTAATGAAATGCATAAATGGAACATAATTGGTTCACGCATATGCATATGATAAATGAATGTTTTCATGATGATTTAAATGTTTGGTGAGATTATGTTTGTGCTTACTGGGCGAAAGCTCATCAAGTTATATTTCATACTGTAGGTAAGAAACCCGCAGCTTAATGCTGGGCATTGTTGGAGCGGTGTGGCGGCAGACGAAGGCGGTATGGATACCACTACGCATGTATTCCGCAAATCTTTTTGATGTAAAGAAGTTTTTATCTATAAACATGTATGATAAAGGCAAATTATGCCTTATCTTATTTTGGAACTAAATACCTTAAGTAAACGTTTACTTGAGTAGAAATGAAGTATTACTAAAGACGAATGTTTTACAAGTAAGTTTCAAAATGAAAAATATACATATGTATGTTTAAGAAAGTCAAAAAAAAAAATGAGACATAAGAGTTTTAAGAAGTTCAAAAAAAAAATATCCCTAAATTTTCAAGTAAGTAAGTAAAGTAAGGAGTGACAGCCCTACGTAGTAAGGGGGCGTCACACCTTTCTTTTACAAAGATTTAAAAGTAAAAAAAAAAAAAAAAAATAGAAATCCTTTAGGCTTTAGCTGATCACGTATATGCCTCCGAGAGAAAGTATTGCTGCTATGTCCCATTTAAATTGTCAACAAAAGAAAAATATGTAGAAGCCAGCCATAGTTAATCATCATAGTGTTAAAAGAGTTTTAAAAAAAGTTCATCACATCACTTTGACTTTGATGGTATTTCTTTTTCACTTTCAATTAACCTTTTGTTTCCCCCACCATTTAGAATCAATTGTTTTGAGTTCTGAATATCCGCAAAGTTTTCAGAAGTCGGACAAGAAAAAAACAATATGATTGATTTATCAATAAATGAAACTTTTTTTTTTCTTTTCTTTTAAGGAACAACAAAGAAACCCACTTATTGAATAAGTAGTCCATGATACAAAAAAAAAAAAAATTATGAATTTGACTAGATAAATATTCCCTTCAAATCTAATCGATTGTGCATTACTACATTATTTCGTTTCTGGAAATAACTGACAACACTTTCTTAGAAGTTTCTTTTGTTTGGAGTGCCATGAAGGAGCTTAGGATAGATGAAAATTTTTCGTTTTCATAGAAGATAGAAAGAAAGAAAGTAATATACTCGGGGAGTTTCGAAAGAAATTTGTTAAAAAATAATGCAACAAAAAAAAATTAAAATGAAGAAAAAAATCCCTCTCTTCAAAATAAATTTTATTTAATTAATATTTAGAGAATCAGTTGCTTAACCTGTAATGTCACATCATCAAATATCATTAAATCATGCACTGACTTTGATTTTTTTAGTTTTATTGTAACCATCAATTCTTTTTTTTTTTTTTTTTTAAAGTAACCATTTAAAATTATTTTATATATATATATATGTATATATATTTATTGGACCCAAAAAAAAAAAAAATGACAAACACAAAGTTAGATTGAGATGAGAATGAGATGGGATTGAGCTTATACCTTTGCTGAACGTTCCATGGCTTGCTGCTGTTGTTATCACAAATCAGATCTGTAACAAATAATGAAGAAGACAAAAAGTAAATTTTAGGTAATAAATAAATATATAACGTAAAAATACAAGAGGGTGTTTTCACAAATTTTTACAGAGAATCAGATTCATCAATTGGTCGACAACAAGAAGCAATGTTTAGTGTCCAAACAAGGAGCTGGAAGAATTTCATGGAATCATTAAAACTCTTAAAAGAGACGTTTTTATGGAATATTATGAATATTATGGAGAGATATATGAACCATGACTCACCAATTTCACAAGAACGCTTTCTCCTTTGAACCACGATCCACAGCTGCTTTCTCCTTTTCTCCTTGCTTTCTCCTTAGAGCTCTTGGCCTTCAACACAGCACCGCCTCCCCCCTTCTCTTCCTTTCACTTCTCCTTTTTTTTTTTTTTTTTTTTTTTTTTTTAAATTTTTTATTTGCTTTTCTTTTCTCCTCTTGAGCGTGCCAACTTCGGCGCCCTTTTTTCATAGAAGAAAACAAATTGAGTGGAGAAAGAGAGTGGCTACAGGAGATTTCCAAAAAAAAAAAAAAACATATATATTTATATAAATATAGTTGACTGACTATAGTCTACGTCTTTGACACCCGAGCAAATCAGAACATAACACGTGGCTTATTAAGATAACCCTGATGTAATTTGTCATTTGATAATAGATTAAGCCCATCTTATCTTACTAAATAAAAGAAATAAAAAGTGGGCACTGACACCTTAGCTTTTCTCGTGGACAAAAGATCATGGCCGATAAGAATTGATAAAGTTGTGAAAGTGTTAACGTGAAAAAAAAAAAAAAAAAAAAAAAAAAAAAGCATCTTAGCTAGGTGGTAGGCGGGTCCTCCTAAAATAAAGAATAAAGGTGGAATCATATGTACAGTGTCCATAATTATGGAATAAAATATGGAATAAAGTATTTAAGTATGGGAAGAAAAAAAAATGGCAAAAACATTTGCGTAATTCGGTCACATCCCCATGTTTACTGGTGAAGTGGGGATTATAAAAAGAGTGCTTTCACAAATTAAATTATAAAGGAATAGATATTCTTACACATTCACTAATCACTCTTTGAAGCTCTAATACTCTTATGTGTTTTAAAATGAGCTGTAAGTAGGGACAAAATCAGACTTTAAATCCAACAAAGACAGAGACATAAATAAAGACAAAATTACTCAACACATAACATGAAAATCAATAAATTCTAACATTTTTCATAATCAAATTTTATCAATTAAGTAAGCAACGCATTAACACAATTGTTTTCAGCATATTATTCAAGTTGTTATTTGCATCCCAAAATTAATTAGCTAAGCAAAGAAATTTTTATAAAAACCAAAAAAGAGAAGTAAATAAATACATACCAAGAGATTAGATAGAGAAGTAGAATAGTAAAATATTATTTGGAATTGGATGAGAGTTGAGGGAAAGAAACCAACTAAAAAGAAAAAGGAAAATAACAAGCCGAACTGGAGAATTAATTAAGAAAAGCATAGCAAAAATAATTAAAAAAAATTAAGATTATATAACTTGCAAACAACGAATATTATTCTCATTTATGTTTTTTGAACTTTCATTTTGTCCCCTTAATTTTGAATTTATTCGTAATCCCTTTAGTTATCCAATTTTAGTTAAAAACAAACAAGAAAATAGGGGAATTAGTCTTACTGAACATATTCTATTAGGATTTTTATTAAAAACAAACGAAAAAAAATCACATAATGCAATTAATTTATTTTTTTCATTTGTTTTAACTGAAATTCTAATAAAAGGGATTACATTCAAAGTTCCAGAAGAAAAGTGAGAGTTTTAAAAGTTTAGATCAAAAGGACGCAGACAAAAATAATATATATACATGAATGATATATTCTTGACCGTTTGATGAGAAATGGATGGCGATGGTTATCTTATGAGTAAGTGAGAGAGGGAGAAAGGGGAGTTAACAAAGCAGCGTTTGTACACTCTTCATATGTTAGACGGTACACCTATTAAGAGTCATCGTAATTTTGTTATGTTCTTTACCTCATTCGTATAAGCAGCACTTTTGTCACAACCCTACCTATGTAGAGCCATGATTTCATACTTACTTAACTTAAATATCAACTTTGCAACGACCCAATTTCGTGGGGTCGTTATCTTATCATGCTTACTTAAATATATTTCATCTTAAAACTTACTTTTGCTTTACACAAAGATATAGAAAATTTTTTTTCTTTATTCTTTTTAATTAAAATTCAATTTAAAAATTAACTTATACTCATACTTATTTATATACACTCACTCGAGTACCGAGTTTTAAAACCACATTTTAACAAATCATACTAGTTATCATATACTAGTACCATCAACTTGTCATAACATAATACATACACATTTTACAAAACATATTTTCAAAACCCGTAGTGATGTCCAACCTAAATTTCACAGTCTGCAGTGCCATCTCTCCACATTCTTGCATCAAGCATTGCCGGTAGGTTGCTTACCTACAACATGAATGTAAATTATGAGCTTATGCTCAGTAAGTACAACTTTCTATTCCGTAAAATATTTTTAGTAAAAGAATGCATGAATTAATTATGCTTTCTTATGTTAATTTGGTTTTGGGCCCCCTACATAATATGAGTACACATACTGTGGCATGTAACCATGGAGTGGTTGAGGCGGTCAATCCAATTCAACTCAAACCATGAACCAAACCGTTTAACATGGAGTGGTTAGGGCAGCCAATCAAATCCAACTCAAACTATGGACCAAACCGTTTAAACCCGCCCTTATGGCAAGTCAGTACGACACAAGAAAACTTGCTTGTCTTATCTTATTACATAAAAACTTGTTCTTAGTTTATCATACTTGAAAACTTAAATCTTAAATGTTTCTTACTTGAAAACTTAATCTTATTTTTATCATGTGATTTATTATTAATGAACATGCTTTTATGATGTCACAATAATAAAAAATAAAGCATAAAACATATGTACATAATGTAAATCAATGCATGAATGCTTTTATGATGTCACAATAATAAAACATAAAGCATATATATTTATTGGACCCAAAAAAAAAAAAAAAAATGGACAAACACAAAGTTAGATTGAGATGAGAATGTGATGGGATTGAGCTTATACCTCGGCTGAACGTTCCATGGCTTGCTGCTGCTGTTATCACAAATCAGATCTGTAAAAAATAATGATGAAGACAAAAATTAATTTTAGATAATAAATAAATATATAACGTAAAAATACCAGAGGGTGTTTTCACAAATTTTTACAGAGAATCAGATTCATCAATTGGTCGACAACAAGAAGCAATATTCAGTGTCCAAAGAAGGAGCTGGAAGAATTTCATGGAATCATAAAAACTCTTAAAAGAGACGTTTTTATGGAATATTATGAATATTATGGAAAGATATATTAACCATGACTCACCAATTTAACAAGAACGCTTTCTCCTTTGAACTACGATCCACAGCTGCTTTTTCCTTTCTCCTTGCTTTCTCCTTAGAGCACGGCCGCCTCCCCCTTCTCTTCCTTCACTTCTCCTTTTTCCTTTTTTTATTTTATTTGCTTTTCTTTTTCTTTTCTCTTCTTGCGCGTGCCGACTGCAGCGCCCTTTTTTTATAAAAGAAAACAAAATGGAGTGGAGAGAGAACCGTAGCCACGTTCAAAAAGGAGATTTTGAAAAAAAAAAAAAATCATATATATATATTTATATAAATATAGTTGACTGACTATAGTCCACCAGAACAAATCAAAACATAACACGTGGCTAATAAAGTTAAAAGATATTTTAATATTTAGCCCATTCTGTTGAGGTTTTGTGCAATTAAATCCTTGTATGAAGGGGGTAAAAATTTTTAAACCATTGGATTTCTTTTAAATTTAAACCTACGCATTAAATTTATTTTAAACTTAAACCGGAACCACCACCACCCGTTATATATGGCAATCGACGTGGTTTGACAGCAGGTGGTTTGGGCCGTCCCCCCCTGCCCTTTTTTTTTTTTATTTTTTTCCCTTCTCGGTAAAATTCATGTAAGAGAAAAGTTATGTAAGAAAAAAGGTACGACGTATAATAGGAATGCTCAAACGGACTGCTTGACAGTTTACAGACTAGACAATTCAGTTTTATAAAGTCACGGAGGTCGAACGTGATCCATCACTATTCGGATTGGAGAACCTCGGACAACGTTGTCATCCGATGAACATTCGATCAGACGAGATGTGGAACCATGGCGGCGAGAAAACCGGATCCAAGCCGCCGGCAATCTTCCGTGGTGATGGAGACACTGTCAGAACCAGATCCGACTAGATCTCGTGGTTTGAGGAAGGAGTTTCACTTTATATATATATATATATATATATAAAGAAAATTTGGACTATTCTGTTTATATTTACTATCACTTGACCCCATGAGGGAGTAAAAGTGTTTAAAAAAAAATTGACACTTCAATGACACAAGTATCAAAATTACAATAATTATAACTTATGATGAACTGAAAAGAGAATTTTGTACTGTTTATAATTTTAGTAGACAAATGAGATCATTACTTTTCGGGATAATTAGAAATCGATTATATATCATTTTGCACGAAATAAGGAGAGCGAGTTCGACCAATACCAGAGCCAAGAGACGTATCATATGCAAACTAATTATAAAAGCAGTGTAAAGTGCTACCTTATCCCACGTTTTCCATCATAAGGCATACAATATAATTAGGTTGATGACTTTTTTTTTTTTTTTTTTTGTGGGGACGAAAAGAATATTAAAAGGAGAAAAAGAATCCACTAGTTTTGAGGTGCTACTTAATCACCTTTAACATGTATAAGTGACAATTTCACGCTTGATTGCACCAAAAGATGAAGAGTTTGAATCCCCATACCTTAATTATTAAAAAAAAAAAAAGAAAAGAAAAGAAAAGAAAAAAAACGAGTTGTGGTGGAGGAAAAATTTTAGTTTTTAGGCATTGGGAATGTGGGTACAAGTTCATTTGGGTTTGCCTTAATTAAGCAAAGGATTGTTTGTGTGTACAAAACTAGTGTGGTTTATGATTGAAAATACAAGGGCTTTCAGCCAAGTGGTTCCTGATTTTGGACAAATTAAAATGATATATTTAATGCGTGTCGCAAAGTGTCTTTGAGAAGAGAACACACCTGTACAAAATAAATCTGGAATCCAACACTCATGATAATAATAAAGATGAACACCATTTTAGCACTGATCAAATCTGAATAAGAAAAAAATATATATGAAGAAATTCTTATAGAAAAGCTTGCAGATCAAATAAGATACCCTTTGCCAACTTATCTGGCATATATAGCCTCACATAATTAGCTATATCTGTCTTATCGTCCTTTAGTTTTCCTTTTCCTTTTTATGTTTTGTTTTGCTTGCTCATTTCTAGGGTTCTAAAATTTCAGGAAAGGTTCTAAAATTTCAGGAAAGGGAAACTTTAAACAGAAGTAAAAAAATAATAAAAAGAGTAGAATTTTAGGAGCTAACGGGTTCTACATTTAGAAGATTTCAATACTTTTCGAGTTCTTGTAAAAACTCGACATTTGGCTATCATAAAATGTCTTCATTGTGATTTGGGAGGAGAATATCCTCCTAACAATTTTTCTAATTTACTTGCTTCCGATGAAACAATTCACCAAACTTCTTGTACAGATACTCCATAATAAAATGGTGTTGCCGAAAGAAAACATAGGCATCTTGTCGTAACTGCTCATTCTCTTTTGTTGTCTACTAATGCTCCTAGTGAATTTTGGAGAGAATTAATTCTTACTGCTACTCATTTGATTTATAGGATTTCAATCTCGTACAATTCAGGTTTCCTTTATTCCTTTTTTTTTCCCCTTTTATTATAAGGTTTCCTTTTTTTTTTTTTTTTTTTTTCAGTTAAGGGTATATTAGTCTTTTACATATATATATTTTTCAAGTTAGCCTATATAAACCTTTCTTAATGTATTATTTTGATTCATTGATTGGAATAAAAAACCCTAGCTTTCTCTTGTTTCTAAATTGGTTTTTGATTTTTTAGAAAATAAACCCGAAATAAGATGCCTAGTTTCATAACGATTAGTGGCCAGGGATTTTTTTTTTCTCTCTTTCAATTTAACCTTGAAAATTTTATAATCTTTCTACTTTACCCTTATCAAAAATTAAAAATCTTCATAGAATCTGAAGTAAAATTTTACCCTTTTATTTATGTATTGATGTCATTTCTTTTTATCTCCAGTACATTTTTTTCTTTTAAAATATCAAGAACACTTGCAACATTAATTCATGGAATATTTGTTAGCCGAGATAACTTGTGATAACATTCATGTAAAATATCATAAAAGATGGCAACATTATTAAAGGCTACAAATAGTTTGGAAAAGAAGATAGTACATCACACATTTTAAAATCAACAAGAGCAATATTATTTAACATGTAGTGCTAGTACACCGTGCAACTCACAGTTGAATCCTTTTCCATAAGTGAGACGACTCACTAAGCATAGTTGTAGTACAAGACACTACTGTTTTCTTTTATTTTTGAAGGATAAGTTCAAATAGAAAAATTAGGATTTGTTAAACCCCAAATTCAATAATAAGCTCCTTATATGCACTCAGATCACGATTCGAAACTAAAGTTATACTTGCCAAATTTTTCTTTCATGATCTTTTCCATACGTTCCACCATGGAAGCTGTGAGAAAATTCTTCCAATCTCCCACCTCACCTTTTCTGAAAAAGACACTATTTGGAAACCCAGTCGCTGCCATACCGTTCTTGTTCACAGCCGAGTTTTTCAGATTTTCAAGGCTGCATAATGTCAATATCTCTTCTACGACCCCTTGCTTCTCTTCGTCTTCCGAAAAAGGAAACTCTAGAAACTCTGCCAACGTCTTTATGTTAGAGGCAGTGTCCTTCTTTAGCTCCTCATATTTCAAGAACAAGATTTTGTGAGGTCTTTCTAAACTTGCTTTCCAGTACCCTAAAACATGGTCCCAAAATGGTCCGAATCCGTGGATTCCGCGACAAAACCTATCAAAACACTCTTCTAAATGATGAGGTTCTCCCTCATCACCCTTAACCTTGCAACTAAAGTGCCAATGGGATATGAATTGGTCCATTGGGTTCCTAGAAACATATACAATTTTACAACTAGATGTTTTTATGGAAGGAGGCAATAAATCGTACAACAAATGGGTACCCAAGAGTCGTGGTGGAGGAATAGTTTCGATGTTTAGGGATTGGGAATGTTCTATAAAGGGTACAACTTCATGTGGGTTTGCCTTAAGCAAAGGATTATCTGCGAGTGCAAATAAATAAGTGCGGTTTACGATTGAAAATACAAGAGCTTTCAACCAAGTGGTTCCTGATTTTGGACAAGACGACAAAATAATATCGTCATCACGTGCCATGAAGTTTCTCTGAGAAGAGAATACACCACTACACAAAAAATCCGGAATCCAACATCCTTGGTAATAATAAAGGTGAACATCATTTACCAAGTTTTTCTCTCTTGGAAGGTTTTTGAATATTGCTTCAAACTCGTCAGCGACCTCTTTCTCTGTGGACATGTTTTGATTTTCGCACTCAAATCTGAAAGAGAAACCAAAAAATAAAAAATAAAAAAATGAAGAAATTCTAGTAGAAAAACTTGCAGAACCAAGATGATCCAGTTGCCTACTTTTCTAGCCTCTACATATATAGCTTTTTATGAACTAGATTTGTCTTCTCTTCCTTTAATTTCCCTTTTCCTTTATTTTTTTTTTTATTTTGTCTGTTTATTTCTAGGGCAAGAGAGAATTGAGCCAAAAGTTAAAAAAAGAGAAGAATTTTATGACTTGCTAGTTGGCTCTAAAACATATAGAAAATTTGAAATAATATAATACAGGAAGGTAGACTCTCAATTTTTTTTTTTTAAAATTTATAACTTGAATGAAGGACTTGCAAGTTGTTTTTCCTTCCTTTTCTTTCAGTTTTCAATTTTTTGGAAATTTGTAGTAAAAGTTGCTTTTTAAATGTCACTATTGGTAGGAAGTGCTATTTTAACCATTGGATTAGTTCTTCAATGACTATATCTGTGAGTTTCCACAATAAAATTCACAAGGTGGAACAATTAATTGTTTGAATCATAGATCAGACTTCAAAAAAATTTATTTAACGATTAATAAAACAACAAATACCGGCAATGAAAAATGAAAGAGGACTTTCAGGTTGTGTTAGCTTTTATATCCAGAAAGGCCAAAATCAATATAATTAGCATCATTAATTAATGTGATAGATATATAAACTTAACTTCCTCTTCCTTTAAAATCCCCAGTGCCAAACACCACAACAGTATTGAATTGTAAACATGGAACAAATTAAAGATATATATAAATATATAAATATATATATACATGTGTATATATACCTGTGATATGCTGATTGTTGAAAACCCCACCGATGGGAGTGCGAATGATTGAAGATGGAGATATCAAACTTCAAAAGTAGAAAAGAGATATTGTGGATTTATACTTCACACTAAAACAATTAGTTGGAAAATTTTAGACGATGAGTGGTGGCTCTTGGAAGAAAGAGATGAATCCCATTAATATACAGATATGAAAAAGCTGTCACGTCATATCCCACATGTATATGTGTTTGTCTGTGACGGATCAAAAGATATGGAAAGATCTTCAGCAAAAGAAAAAAAGGGGAAAAGATAACACATGCTTTTAAGGATTCCAACAAAAAAAATATATATATATATATTTATATCTTAGATTTGCTTCAAGATTCTGCGATAACTTTACAATAAATTAGTTTGTTTGTGATAAACGTGTCTAAATATGTATATTTATATATTACAATATTGTGTCATATCATTATTTTAATACACATTTACATTTTGATCGTTAAAAAATTAATTTAACGGATAAAAGAAATTTGCTCTATGGATAGGACACAACATGTCCACAATAGAATTCCCGATTACCTTCAAATTTGTTCCCGAGAAATAAGGATTTCACTTTTGACTCTTAAAACTCAAAATGAAACAAACATGATCCCCCAACATATCATAGGTTGCAAATTTGATATTATATGACATATTTTCTCCCTGAACTTTAGGTCTTGTTACAAAATATTCTCGAATTTTAATTTGTAATATTTTTTCTCCTGAACTTTAGAAAAATTTGCAAAATTTCCCCCTCAATTAATTTTTTGACAAAATAATATACATAATACTCGTTTGAAGTATGAGTTGTAGATATTAAATGTGAGACACTTATAATTAAGTTAAAAAAGTAAATATTTAGGGTTGATTGTCATTTTTTTTTCTCATATTTCTCTCTCATAGATAACTTCATTATTTTACATTTAATAAGGGTAACGGGTGCCTAGAGTGTTGCTAATGTGTGTCATTTAATAATTCTATACTAAATACTCCCAACTGATGCTCTCAACGAGTGATAGATGCGTTTTTTCATCAAAAATTTAATTGAAAGGGGGGGAAAATTCGTAAACTCTTCCCAAATTCAAAGGGGAAATGTTATAAATTGAAATTTAGGGGGTATTTTTTCATAAGGTCTAAAGTTTGGGGAGAAAAAATATAATTTGTCCAATTTTTAACGGTCTATATCATGTGACTAGTTGATAAAAAATAATATAGGAGGACGATGAAGATGTTGGGGTTGTAAACAAAGGCGGAGGCCATACCTAGGGAGGAAGGAATTTGACCCTTTTTTTTTTTTTTTTTTAAAATAAAATTTAGACTACTCTGTTCATATTTACTGTCACTTGACCCCATGAGTGAGTAAAAGTGTTGAAAAAAAAAAAAAAAAACACTTCAATGACATAAGTATAAAAATTACAATAATACTATTTATAATTTTAGTAGACAAATAAGATCATTATTTTTCGGGATAATTAGAAATCGATTCTATACAATTATAATTTGGCACGAAATGAGGAGAGGAAGTTTGACCAATACCAGAGCCAAGAGACGTATCATATGCAAAATAATTATAAAAGCAGTGTATGGTATTAACTAATCCCACGTTTTCCATCACAAGGCATACAATATTATTAGCTTGATGACATTTTTTTTACTTTTTGGTGGGGACGAAAAGAATACTAAAAGGAGAAAAACAATCTGGAATCCACTAGCGTTCATGAGGTGCTACTTTATCACCCTTAACTTGTATAAGCGATAATTCCACACTTGATTGCATCGAAAGATAAAGAGTTTGAATCCTCATACCCCGATTAGTAAAAAAGAAAAAATGATAAAAGAAAAAAAAGAGTTGTGGTGGAGGAATAATTTTAGTATTTGGGGATTGGGAATGTGGGTACAAGCGTGCATGTGGGTTTGCCTTAATTAAGCAAAGGATTGTTTGTGAGTGCAAAACTAGTGTGGTTTATGATTGAAAATGCAAGGGCTTTCAGCCAAGTGGTTCCTGATTTTGGTCAAATTAAAATGATATATTTATCGTGTGCCACAAAGTGTCTCTCAGAAGAGAATACATCTGTACAAAATAAATCTGGAATCCAACATTCATGTTAATAATAAAGATGAACATCATTTTAATTAGCACTGATCAAATCTGAAAGAGAAACCAAAACAAATATGTAGAAATTCCCGTTAGAAAAGCTTGCAGAACAAATAAGATGACCCTTTGCCAACTTATCTAGCATATATAGCCTCATATAATAAGCTATATCTGTCTTATCGTCCTTTAATTTTCCTTTTCTTTTTTATGTTTTGTTTTGCTTTCTTATTTCTAGGGTTCTAAAATATCAGGAAAGAGAGAATGAAACAAAAGTAAAAAATAAGAAAAATAAAATTAAAAGAGTAGAATTTTACGAGCTAACGGGTTCTACATTTAGAAAATTTGAATAGCACACACACACACATATATATGCATACATATGTAGCTTCTGTTAAAAAAATATATTTTATTTTTGTAAAAATTGAATGAAGATCCAATTACAAGTCGTTTTACTTTTCTTTTCTTAGTTGTTTTTGGAAATTTTCTACCGTAAAAATTATTCTTTTTCACTATCGGTAGGAAGTTCTATCTTAACCATTGGATTAATTTATCGACTATCCAATGAATATATAAGTGTTTACATTAAAAATTTACAAGAAAGGATAAATAACTACTTTGATTTGTAAATCACATGGTTAAGAAAATTAATCTAACAATTAGTACAACAGTATTATGGGTAATGAAAAATGATAGTCTTTTTTTTTTTTTTTATTATTATTATTATTATTTTTTTATGTGGAAAGTGAGCTTTTTGAATGTGGAAAGGCGAAGTACATGATGCAGTCAGGTTGAAATGATTTTAGTTTGAAATGATTTTTCAAACAATCTCTAAGTAAAAGCCCAAAGGCTATAACATGGCCACTTCCCACTGTTTAGAGGGCGCAAAAACGAAACCTCACAAGTGTATACCAATGTTTTTGTTTCATTCAGTGCCCCCACTGGCCATAGCCTACATCCGTATGTGTGTGGTAGGATTTTTCAATATTTATGCTTTTTTTTTTTTTTTTTTTTTTTGTAACCATCCATGATTATAGATAAATTAAAAAAAAAAAAGTGCATGTATTAATTACATTTGATGATAAGTAATTTTGGTTAGTTGCCATGGCAGATCAAAGTAACCTGTTCATCTAAGATTTTTTTTTTTTTTTTTTTTTTGGTGAGTGGACAATGAATATTTAGAATCAATTTTTTCTTTTTTAATTTCAGTTAATTTTTGAATTTTATTACAACTTTTCTTTTGTTACAAATTTCCTAGTCCTTTTTCTTTTCGTAATAAATTCTTAGAATTTTGTTTCCATTTAATGAATCCAATGGTGTCTCCTCGTATTAAACTATACAAGAAATAAGGCTGCAGCCACATGACAAAGATAGCAATTTTCTCAAAAGTTAGCAAATCGTAGCTGTTTGTTTCACAACCTTTTCTTTTATGTTTAATTGGATAGATAATTCATCGTAATTTAATATAATCTAAAGGTTATAACAACAGATAGAAGAATGGGTGTCTAAAAAGATATGCACAACTCACAATTATTTGTTCATAAGAAAAATATTAAAAGAGAACAGAGATAAATTTCATGTTTTCTTCGTAAATTTCAGTCATAAAACATAATGTAATAAAATTTAGTTTGTGATATCCATTTTTTCAGAATTATAGAAAACCTTGCAAATGTAATCCATTCTTTACTTTTTTTTATTTTTTAATTTTTTAATGAAAATGGCGACATGACAATAAAGTAGATTCAATGATGTTGTGAGATGACAATTCTGTTATTCCTAATATTAATTTTGGTAATGAAAATTGAATATTATAATCTAATTTGGATAAAAGTTTAATACTAATTAATAACTATATTCGTAATTAAAATGATGAAAGTTTTTTTTTCCAATAAAAAATTCTTAATTAGCTTTTTACTATAGACGATGATGATGATGATAATAATAATAATAATATTTGCAAAAGGCGTAAATTAAAGTAAAATTTTAAACTAAAAGGACAATACAACAATCTTTTATGTTTATTTCTGGACTTACATAAACTAATGCCCTTCCTAAATAAACTAAACTTGCAATAAAATTAATTTCTAAAGTTTGGAGTTCGAAGGTTTGTGGATTTATATGTTGATTTTCTTTTTATTTTCTAGATTAAAGTTTAAAATATGAACCTTAATCATTGTGATTTATTTATTTACACATTTTGTTCTTATTTTTCTCTCCTTAAGATTTTTCTAGTAAGGCATTTTGTTTGCAAAATGTTTCGATTGTGTCATATTATATATATATATATATATATATATGTATATTACACAACTAAATCATAAACCTTTTACGGGAAAATGAGTAAGTTAACATTTGTTTTAGTAATTTCGATTATTAAGTTAACGGTATTGGCACATCCATGTGGGCCGCTGACAACTTCAAGATTGATATTTCCAATCCAGCGTGTTTTTGATATTTCCAATCCTGCGTATTTTCCTGGACTCGGAGGAGTAGAAATGTCGGAGGACTTGATATTTCCAATCCTGCGTGTTTTGTTTCTCGGGCTCCGTTGTCGGTTTCTTCCGTTCTTGCTGCTTATGCATGTGATCTTTTTGTTTGTTTTGTTTCAGTGGGCATTTCCTTCCCCACCCAGAAAAAAAAAAAAAAAAAAAAAAAAAAAAAAAAAAAAAACACCTAAGCCCACGTTTTCCATGAAGCCTATTTTTAAGGGAGTTTGACCATTAGGCATGGAGCCTTCTTTCTGTTAATTTTTTTTTCCGTAAAGAAAATTAATTGGAAAATTGAGAGTGTATAGACTTATTGATTTTTTTTTTTTAAATAGCTATATTCATTACTACATTTATTAAATTAAAACTTTCAAGGGAAAAATACAAGTTTGCAAAAAGAACAAAAAAAGAAAAAAAAAGAGTAGTTATTGAAAAGTGAAAAATTAGAATTAGATTTCACAGGTGTTGGAGGGTAATTAAGAGTTTGTTTAAATAAGAAATTTTGATTAAAAAATATGAGTCAAAATCAAATACACTGTATGAGTAGAATATTGTTCAAATATTGAAATGTACATGAATATATATATATATATATATATTTATTTATATATGTAACAATTAAAACATTTAAAAAAAAAGTTGAAAGAAAGGGGTACTTAGATATTAGAACTTGGGTTAAAAAAAAAGAAAGTAAAATCTTCTAATGTTAATATGTATTTGTGTTTATACTATGTCGTATGAATTTATTATGCTGATTATATATAACAATGAAAACATTTAGAAAAAAAAAAGTAGGTAGAAAGGGGTCAGTTTGCTAAGATATTAAAACTTGAGTAAGAAAAAATAGAGTAAAAGCTTCTAATGTTAATATGTTTGTGGCTACACTATATATAGTATAAACTTACTATACTGATATATTACATAATGTAAATGCAATGTATAACAAGTTGCAATTTTATATAAAAAAACAAAGTTTACTATAAACTAACTTGATCTGTAGGTGTAGAGTTTGAACTTAAAAAAAAAAAAAAGAACGCGATTGAATGATTTCTTTTCTTCCTCTTTTTCTTTTCTTTTTTTTTTTTTGAATGGAAAATGATTTTGATTAAATAAATGAAAAAAAGTTTTTTTTAAAAGTATATCCTTACAGATTTTTTTTTTTTGAAAGAACGTTAAAGTCGAATTATTCTAGTTTTATTAGTGAAATTAAAGAACTTAGGATTTTGATCTTAGATTAATTCAAAATAGATAGATTTTTTTTCCGTTAAAAATTATATGTAATTTAAGCCTATTATAGTAATGTCTTTTTCTGTCTTTTTATTTAAGGGTCTTTTTGTAATAATAAATTTTCAGTTAATGTGTCAAAAGTAAAATAAGGCGTATAAATAAAACTACCCTTCTTAAATTATTTGTTACACAGTTCTATTAATTCCAATATTACAATTTTGCTCGTATAGGTTTGTTAAGTGGATTCCACTGTAAATGTTGAGAAAGAGATATTATTTCATGAAAAGAGGTTTCCGTAAGTTTTTAAAGTGTATGTTTTGTTTACCCAATAAAATATTATCAAAGTCGTTAATTTGATTCCTTTTTTTTCTCTCAAAAAGAAAATCCATAATTTGATTCTTCTTCCCCCAAAATAAGGTTAGAAAAAAAATATAATTATTTTTGAAAAAAAATGTTAGATAATTATAAGATAAGTTTCGGTTGACTTTAGAACCGAAAATTATTCATGAATTATTAGAATAAGTATACTTTCAAAGGAAAAAAAAAATTATAAGAATAAGCTTCAATGGAACTTTGAATCGAAAATTAACTCGTGAGTCTAAGCTTGAAATTCGTTCAAGATTCGAACATAAACAAGTCAATTTCAAACCAGATTGACTTGAATAGAGATATTAAAGCACAAAATATTAATTTTAATTATACCTCCGCTTTTTGATTCCTTTTCTCACTATATATCCCGTAACATTTATATAAACAGACCACATATATTGACCAGGCTTTCCAAATTTTAGGCGCAAAAAAACCGTTTTTTTTTTTTTTCCTCCCCTTCTTTTAGATATGAGACCGAATCTGTAGAATATATACATCTATAGATATAGATATATAACAGGACCTTCCCTTGAACGGAATCTGCCATCTTTCTGTGTAAAGATGACAGATAATGCTGAAGGTGGCCATGGGGGTCCCAAGGTTCGAACCAATATCAACATTACCGGTGAGTGATTTTTCATGAATTATTATTATTTTTTTAATGCGTTTGTAAGTTAGTTCTTAGAAAAAATCTTGAGACAAGGAAAAAGAGTTTGAAGAGGTATAAACGTAACCTATATTTGGCTGGGTTTATATGTGTTCTCTGTAAAATTGTTTTTGTTTTATTTTTTATTTAGTTTGCCATGGAAGTAGGAGTCTAAATTTCTCTGTTTTTTATTTTTTTATTTTATTTTTTATTTTAATAAATTTGTTTGTTAGATTTTTCTTCTCCTAGATTCTTAGGGGGAAAAAAGAAGGAAAGAAAAGAAGAAAACTAGGGTTTCATAACTATAGGCATTTTTATAGTATTGCTTTACTCAAATGCATGGTTTTGAGAGTGATAATATTAATCACGGAGTTTGAAGGAGTTTAGATAATACTAATCGGTACAGTTAGAACTAGTCTTATTGTTAAATTTATGGAAAGCTACATGAACATGTTTTATTTAACAATTCTTGGTGGGAATTTTGGATTCTTGATAATAGACACAAATTCGTTAATAAATAATATATAAAACATGTATGATAGGTAAAGAGAATCTCAACAGTTTTTTTTTTTTTTTAATAATAATTAATAACCATGAAAGACTAATTAATAAAATTATCAAGAAGAATTCTATAAATAGTTAACGTACCCTAAGTACTAATTCTTAACAAACGACAATAGATAAATTACTAAACCCAGATATACAATTTGAAGGAGTTTTTAGCATGCTAATCAGTACTATTGCTAAATTTTGGTTTTAGAAAAACTACAGTTGAATGATTGTTGATCGTAATGGATATTGTCCTTCTTTATATTCTTTCATTAATTTTTTTTTTTTTTTTGACTTGAGATAACCGATTAATCTGTGATGAGTTTATAGCATGTAAATTAATATTTTTACTCAATTATAGCTACTTTTAGTATCTAACAAAATTCAAAAAAATTGTTAATGGTGATGGAAATTTTCATTTTCGTGACAAATATATTAAGGACGTTTAAACATTATTAAGTTTATCAGCTTTACTACTCAAGTTGATTATGCAGTTAGTGTTTACTTGCGTGTGTGTGTTTATTATTTTATTTTTATGCGTACTAAAATTCTCATAAGAATATTGATAAAAAGTATTTTAAAAGGATTATAAACTAATCAGTATTGGTACCTAGTTCCTTATGTTGAAAGATGGAGGATTTTCATGTGTCCCTCAGTATTAAATTATAATCCGTTTTCTTAACTCGTGGTTTACATTTTTTTTTCTTTTAATCATTTATTTATTTTTTGTTTTGGCAGACGGTGAAGAAATAAATGACAATCCGATTGAGGAGGTGAGGCTCACAGTGTCAACAGCTGATGATCCTTCACAACCTACCTTGACATTTAGGACATGGGTTCTAGGCATCTTGTCATGTGTTCTCCTCTCCTTCGTCAACATGTTTTTCGGGTACCGCCAAAACCAGCTGTGGGTGTCATCGGTCTCGGCGCAGATTGTTGTCCTACCATTAGGGAAGCTTATGGCTGCCACACTCCCAACGAAGCCGGTCAAAGTTCCCTTCACAAGCTGGACCTTTTCAGTGAATCCGGGGCCTTTTAATCTCAAAGAGCATGTGTTGATCACCATCTTTGCCAATTCCGGTGCCGGCGGTGTTTATGCCGTGAACATCGTCACAATTGTCAAGGCATTCTACCACAGGAACCTCAATCCAGTTGCGGCCTTTCTCTTGTCACAAACCACTCAGGTAGTGATTTTTCAAAATAAGAAAAAGATTAACATTATTATGATGAAATTCCCTGTTTGTTTCGTACGTTCATTTCCGGAAAGGGAGAAAAAAAATAGCAAAATCGTGTCTTCTCAACTTTTTTTTTTAATTTTTTATTCTTCTTATTTTCAAATTTACTTTGTACTCTTTCACCTAATGCGCTATTTTTAATATTATTTCTTCTTATTTCAAATAACTTTTTGTTTTCAAAAATGAAATTTTTAACACATCCAATTGCTATCTTATTCTCAAAAGAAAATGATATTTTAATTTCAAACAAGAAAAATTTTCTTTCCCAAAATGGACATGCGATCCAAACAGGGCTGCCATTTGGAAAATTTTTTAGTGGTTGATATTTTGGTTCTTAGGATTTAATTGTGATTTGAAATTTTCAGATGCTTGGTTATGGTTGGGCTGGAATTTTCCGAACGTACCTCGTCGACTCCCCTTACATGTGGTGGCCTGCAAATCTTGTCCAAGTCTCACTATTTAGGTATTTTGTAAATGTCCTCACAAGTTAAATAAATTTATATGGTCATAAAAGTATTGAGCATAAATCATACATATACATATGTATATATTTTTGGGGGAAATTTTACATTTGTTGTTGCAGGGCATTGCATGAGAAGGAAAAGAGATCAAAGGGAGGAAACACAAGGCTGCAATTCTTTGTCTTGATATTCATTTGCAGCTTTGCATACTACATCGTTCCGGGATACTTTTTCCCATCAATAAGTGCGATCTCCTTCGTTTGCTTGGTATGGAAGAACTCCGTCATTGCTCAACAGCTCGGTTCTGGTGTCAAAGGCTTTGGACTTGGCTCATTCGGTCTTGACTGGTCCACCGTTGCTGGCTTCCTCGGCAGCCCTTTGGCCTCACCCGGCTTCGCCATCGTTAACATCTTGTTTGGGTTTGTTTTCTTTTTCTATATTGTTACTCCCATACTTTATTGGAGCAATGTTTATGATGCTAGGAAGTTTCCACTCATCTCCGCCCACACCTTCGACTCGATGGGCAAAACCTACAACATTTCTCGAGTCCTGGATGAGAAAACATTCACTCTTGATCATGAGGGGTACAACAACTACAGCAAGCTCTATCTTAGTATATTGTTCGCCTTGAATTACGGATTGAGCTTTGCGACATTAAGCGCTACCATATCTCACGTCGTGCTCTTCCATGGAAAGTAAGTGTTTTCGAGGTGAATTTTTTTAAACTTTACTTTTAACCTACAATGTAGAACTCCTTTTGAGCTAACAATTTCACGTTGTTGAGCAGAACCGTATGGAAGATGTGGAAGAAGACGACAAGCACGGTTAAGGATCAGACTGCGGATATCCACACAAGAATTATGAAAAAGAACTATGATGTGGTGCCCCAATGGTGGTTCCACCTCATCTTGGTTTCAATGGTGGCCCTCTCGATCTATGCCTGCGAAGGTTTTGGAAAGCAGCTCCAACTCCCATGGTGGGGAATCTTAATGGCTTGTGCGATTGCTCTCTTCTTCACCTTACCCGTCGGCATTATCCAAGCCACAACAAACATGGTATGGTCCCGGTTAAAAAAAAAAAAAAAAACAGATATGATTTAGGTTTTGTTCTATTTGATGATGCCACTAACCAAGTTCACTTTTTCTTGATGCAGCAACCGGGATTGAACGTGATCACGGAGTTGATTATCGGGTATATCTACCCCGGAAAGCCTCTTGCGAATGTGGCTTTCAAGACCTATGGCTATATAAGCATGGCACAAGCTCTTGGATTCCTTGGTGACTTCAAATTGGGTCACTACATGAAGATCCCTCCCAAGTCCATGTTTATTGTCCAGGTAATAGTTTTTCCTCCCATCGTTAATTTTGTTGATTGTGTGGAGTCTAATTATTGCCCTAAGACAGAGATAGCATGCGAATTTTTCATTTTCCTATCATTATAATTAAGTTTTGTTAATTAGGGGTTTGAGAGAAAAACAGTCTTTTCTCTTATAAATTTTCTTTTTCATCCTAGTAAAATTTGAATAGACACAAACGTGTTCAGCTTACGTGTTCCATTTTTTCTTGGATTTACTGCTTTTGCTGGTAAAGGATTAGAGAGTCTAATACTTGAAACAAATAATGTTAATTACTTGGTAGGATAGTCTTTCGCTTAATCACCTGTTTTCTTTCCTTTCTATCATACCAAATAAGATAAAATTATGATGACGTTCTCTCTCGTTCTTTATATATATATATATATATATATATTTTTTTTTTTTCCCTCCTTCCTACTATACGGATTGTCGCTCATTTATTTTTCAGCTAGTTGGGACCCTAGTTGCTTCGAGTGTCACCTTTGGAACGGCATGGTGGCTTCTCTCCACCGTCCCGCACATCTGCGACGTATCAATGCTGCCCGAGGGAAGCCCTTGGACATGCCCCGGAGACGATGTCTTCTACAACGCTTCCATCATATGGGGAGTGGTGGGTCCGGGAAGAATGTTCACCAAAGCAGGTATCTACCCGGAGCTGAATTGGTTCTTCCTCATTGGCCTTCTTGCCCCTGTCCCCGTCTGGATATTGTCGCGCATATTCCCCGACAAGAAGTGGATCGAGTACATCAACATGCCGATCATCTTTGCCGCCACGGGAGGCATGCCACCGGCAAGGTCGGTGAACTACATCATGTGGGGGGCTGTTGGGATATACTTCAACTTCTATGTCTACAACAAGTACAAGGGCTGGTGGGCAAAGCACAACTACATCCTATCGGCTGCTCTCGACGCCGGACTCGCTTTCATGGGCATTCTTCTCTACTTTGCCCTCCAGTCCAAGGAAATTTGGGGTCCGACTTGGTGGGGTCTTGAAACCGGCGACCATTGCCCGTTGGCCAAATGCCCTACGGCACCCGGAGTTGTTGTCAAAGGTTGTCCCGTTTTCTGAGATTTTTAAGTGTTTTTTTTTTTTTTTTTTGGTTCTTTCTTTCTTTCTTCTCTTTAGTTTCTATTACTATTACTAAATTAAGCTTTAGGAACCATGGATTAAGCTGTACAATAGTTTTTTAATTTGATTTTTTTTTTCCTTAACATCTAGTCAAGAACAGCAAACATTTGATTAGATCGGATGATAATTTATTTTATGTTTTGCGGAACAATTGTTTTGAGTTATGATGCTTTCAAGAGGTTGAAATAAAACTTCAAATTGTACATTCCAAATGGAAGTTCGTTTCTCCAATTCATTTGTACGATGGGATCAATTCATTGCCCTTCAAATGATTTTAGCTCAGTACAGATATATTTTCCTTTTTGTTATTATAATAAATAGCATTTTTATCAAGTAACAAGGTTTTAAAATATTTAGCTCTTGTTTGTAAAGCAAGTTCAAACTATAAGTTTGAATCAAAATTTTTGTCATTTTCCCAAAAAGTTTTTTGTTTTTTTTGAAAAAGTTTTTTGTCTTATCTAAAAAGTTAACAAAAATTACTATTAAAACTTAAAATTTCCAACTTAAACTGGTGAATCAAACGGAGCCTTAAAATAAATAGTAAATTTATTTACATAAATAGAAAATTTATTGAGCAAATACCGAATTTACCCAGTAAATAATATATTGACAATAATTAATTTCTAATCAATAAATTAGGGTAAACTTTTAAATTTATATAATTTTTGTTCCTTGTCTTTTTTTTTTTTTTAACTGGAATGTACCTAAACTATTAAAATATTATTATAATAGTCATTTTATTAATTTTTGGATGAAATCTATTAATTTTAATTACTTTTTGATCAAATTACTAAAGGATTCTATCTAAAAATTGACGGCAAAGACTATTATAACAATACTTTAATAGTTTAGAGTCGTTCCAGCTAAAAAAAAAAAAAAGGTTAGGGATTAATATTGTACAAACTTGAAAGTTTAGGGAGTAAATGATCAATTTGCCCAATAAATTATTTATCACTAAATTTGTTATTTATTTCGAATATGTTTAAAATTTGATATTTACTTTAATTATTTACCCGAACATGCTTTTTATTTCTTTCTCCCGGCCGAAACTATCTTTCCATGAGAAACAAACATGAATTTTAATCTCCTTTGTTTTTAGTACTTTCATATTCTACTCCTTTCCTACTCATTTCCGGTTCAACAATTTTCTTGCGTTTGGCAGGATCGATGTAGACTTTAATTTTAGGTGCTCATGTTATATGCAGAAAAGTCAACAAATAAACATTAAATTATGGCTATCATGGGATTATTGATTGTTCTTTTGTGAACGATTTTCTTGACGAAGTTTTTAATTGGTCAGGTTCTAAAAATTTAGAACGAGGGCTGATTAGCTTCGCGGAAATTCTTCACCTAAAAAGGCTTTATCCTCCTTTTTTTTTATTTCTTATTTTTTATTTCTTGTTTGTTTTAATGGGAGAGACTCAATCAATGAAGAACTTTCGAATCATGTGCCATGTAGCACGAATCTTTTTCCATCGATACAACAGGGAAAAAAAAGAAACGTCTTCTTGGAAATTTAATTTTAAAGCAGCCAATTGCAATTATGTATTAATATTTAAAACTTATATATAGTTGAATGATAATTCACATCTGGTATCATCATAAGATGTAGAGGTTGAATCCATTTCTTCTTTAATTTTGTCTTCCAAAAGAGAATTTTAATACGTCTATTTGGACAAAAACATGTAAATGTGAAAAAGAATTGTTTATATGTGTGTGTATGTGTGTGTATATATTGTGAACAAAATAGTTAATCTATGGGTCAACTCGTTCTTCACAAATCAAAATCTCATTATTGATTGCACAAAATGGAAAAATTCTATTATTATCCCACTTCTTATGTGCAATATTTATTGGTAGCAGAAGAAAAATATTTTAGAAATATGACTCACAGGTTGACTTTTTAACTTTTGTGGCCACTTTTTAAAATACACGGTTACCTAAAATCACCAATTATTTAGGTGGTCAATTTTTTTGAAGACTAACACCAAAATAATTGAAATAAACAATAAGGTTTTAAAATTTTTCAAGTACATAGTAAATTTACTAGGTAAACCGTAAATTTTCTAGGTAGAGAACATATTTAGAAGAAGTAAGTAATTCGTTTACTTGATACATTTGTTTTTAACTGTCATTTACTCTAAATATTTTTAGAACTTGATATTTACTTCAACGTTTTAGATAAAAATACTATTTATTTCTTGTTGCCATTTATATGTATATATATATATATATATATTGAAGCTGGTTAGATAATTTCTGACGAAGCTTCCTTTCATCGTTTTGTTTTGTGATAATCTTGTATCATACTCTTTTTTCTTGGTTGGATCCCCCCCCCCCCCCCCTCTTGGGAGTTTAATGAGGCCCCTTTAATTTCTGAGTAGATCCTTAAGGATTTGCATTTTTGGAGCGGCGTGTTTTTATATTCAGACATTTTTGTAATTTTAAATTTTGAATGGGGGCTTAGTAAATGATTAATCTGCTAGTTGGCATCAACCTAATTGGGATACACTAGAAGGTTTTGATACTAATTGCCCTCTCTTCACAAAATAAATAAATAAATAAATGTACATGTGTATATGTGATATCATTTCTTTATGATATATATACTGTTTAGATTTATATATTCACCATATACATTGTTAAAGTGACACTTTGTTTAACCTCAATAGCTAAGGGTAGCTTAGCGGATGAGGGGGGAGGAGTTTGGGTAATGAACTTCTAAATTTGAAACATAAGAGTATTTTAATTTCTTTCTAATTAGTGGGAGTATTGTCTCATACCATTAAAAAAAATCATGCTTTTGTTTACCATTGGCATGAAATCATTGGGACAAGTTTGGCTTTGATGTGGTTCCAATAGAATTTGGTACCAAAAAAAAAAAAAAAAGAGGGTAAGATGATGCAGGAATCAGCATCTTCATCTACTTGGACTTGTCATCTTGCTGGTATCGTTTGGAATAATTTACTTTTGTTTATGCCAATTTTATGTGTTAAAATAAAGCCACTAGGCTTCATTTTCGTTTGTTGATCTTCTTTAAGAACTCTTGTCGTTTCTTTTATTTGTAGGCTGCGTTTGCTGCTGCCCAGCTAGTGTTGGGCTACGTGATTAGAACTGTTTTAGGATTGATTATATCGTTCTGTTTTTGAAAACTATAAAATATCTTTTAAATTTCAAAAAAAAAAAAAATGTTTCAATTCATTCCTCACAAATTTGTGGAGGATAAAAGAAGAAGAAAAGGCTCTTAATTTTACCAATTTCATTTATGTTTTTCCAATAAATAAATATTTGTCATTAATTGTTTAAGAGTATTTATGCCGTTTTGCTCTAATTTTCCATTCACAAAGTACGTAAGTGATGAAATTGATATGAATTTCCAAATTCGAAGGATGCTTCTATTGTTCCTGAAATATAAGGACAAATTGAGAAATTATTAAAATCAGAAGATATAGTTGTATAATTAGTCCAGTTTTTCAACTGTGCCAAATGTTTTTTTGTGAAGGAAAAAAATAGATAAATAGATAATTTTGTTTACATAAATGGCCATAAAATTTTTTTTTTTTCCAGAAAAATGACCGTTAAGTAGTAATTGATCATAATCAATCAATCATTGGCCATAGTTAATCAGTTATCGACTATGGTCAATCAACCATCATTTATTTACAAATCCCTTTTGTGAATTTGGATGAGGGTTATGCTGTGATCCATCCGATAAGTAAGTTTTTTGGTTTTTGTTTTTTGTTTTTTTTTTTTCTTTTTTCCCCTTCAAAGATTTGAAGAGAGACATGGAAAGTGGACAGAAATAGTCTTCTCTGAGAAATAACAAATTAGGTGGCATGCCCCAAAATTGTGGATGGATATCTAAGATTGGCGTCTGGTTTGGCTTTTTTCTCTACTTTAGTATGTTGTTTCAAATGCTTGTTGATTGTTTTCTTTACTTCAGTTAATCTTGGTAAGAAAAAAGAAATCCGCGTGAAAATTGTTGTTAATATCTCATGAGCACATTTTTTTTTAACTGGCTTTGGAATTTGAATTAAATATTTCTGGTGAAAACAATTTCTATTCGCTTCACGTTCCTTGGTTTGGTAGTTGTTTTCTTCCTCTGCTTCTTTTCATTTGAAAACCAGAAAACCCCAGTAAATCGCCAGTCTTAATTTATCATATTACCCTTCGACGACCGGAGCTTGCGATGACTAGACTTTTTTTTGTTGAAATTAAAAAATAATCTACTAGATAACTGTCCAACGACTGGTGTTGATGTTCTTTGTGGTTATGTTGATTACATGACATCTACTCAATTACCGATGGTAATCTAGTAGATTATCTTTGTTGACCCTTGTCCAGTGGTGGCAGGTTCAGTAAAATATATTTTGTTGACCTTTTAAGTCATTCATTTGAAGGGCAGAAATCCGAACTTGTAGTATCTGGGTTAAAATCTGATGGTTAGGATTTTGGGGGACATATTCATCAAATTCTTTTGTCCACAAACGGATTAGCAGTCTCTGAATGAGCTATGAAGTCAACTACAATGAGGTCAAGAATAGACGATAATGACAAAAGAATTCAACGAATTAAATATTTTTTAAAAATATTTATATAGTTAAAATTAGTTTATTTAGGAAGAATTTAAGAAAATTTTGGTTTGATGAATTTATTATTAATGGATATGTATATGACAGGGACGCGCTCACCTCTTTAATATCTTCCATGACGTTTTCTTTTTTTTTTTTTTTCCTTTTTTTTTTTTTGAATATGAAACATTTTGGAATTTGCATACTTAATTTTCAACTATTTCTATATCTGACACGAAATATATTGCAAGAAGAATCAAGATATTTCTAAGTTATTTTTTTGTTGGAAAAAAAAAATGATAAAAGCAATACTAAATAGATAAAACTGTCAAGTCAACTAGTCAAGGTTTACAAGTGCATCGCAAAGTAAATTACATAGTTGCCATGACTAAACAATCACTTCTTGTCCATTTTAGACATTAAAAAAAAATTCTGTTAAATATGTAGATATATCACATATGATTAGTAACGAAATAATTAATTAACAAATTTAGTTCAAGTTTCAAGCCCGGTTATTGGAAAAGTCTGGGTACTTTTTTTTTTTTTTTTTGTTGCTCTTGCGTACATATATAAATAAGTAAGTGCAACATGTTCTCACCACAAATTGTATTTTATTATGAAATTTTCTGCCTTTTTTTCCTCTTGGCTTATAATGCAGAGGACCTTCAAAATCAATAGAAATAAAAATCTTTGCAAGCCATATTTTAAAATATTAAATTATAGTGTTTTAGTTGATCTAAGGTTGCAAGCTGTTTGACTAAATGTTTATTAATCTAATACTTCCTTTCACATTCTCTCTACTTTTTAAGGGTGGGTCTAATAACACCTCCAATCCACTTTGACACTCTATTTTAATAGTTTTTTTTTTTTTTTTACTAAATTACTCATAAATAAATTAACTTTTAATAAGCACATAATTGTTTTAAAAGAATACTCCTTACACACCCCTCTAAGAAAAGAATTTCCATTCTTTTAAATAAAACTAGTTTTTGAAAAGCCAATTAACTTCAACTTAAAATTTTTTTCTTTAACTGATGAACTAAACACAACCGAAATTGAGAAAAAAATCCAAAAAGAGGGAAAAACCTTATGTCCCCCTTTAGTTTATTAGGAAAACTGAAAATGACACATAAACTTAATCATGAAAAGAAGAGGAAAAAAGAATCACCACAATTAGACTTAGGCACAATTAAGAATATTAGAATTTATAGTGAGAAAGTTAAGATTAGAGATCTTAGAAGAAAAGCTGAGGTATTGAGCTTTTAAAAAAGAGAAAATGAAAAAAAAAAAAAAAAGTTACATGCAAAATTACAATTTAAAAATTAGGAGGCAAAAAGAAGTTAAAAATAAAAGAAGAATATTAGGAAAATTAAAAAAATAGAAAGGAGTTAAAAGAAAAATAAAATTGACAAGAAAATAAAACTACAGTAAACATAAATTGAATAGCAAAACGATTTTGCAATTAAAAGATGATTTTTAGAGAAAATAAAAAAAGCACCAAAACGGTGCATGAAGAATGGTGATGGAATGAAAACAAATAAAAATAAAACTCATCTCAATCTTCTTGACTAAAGGGGAAAAATGTCACATCATGTTAAAATGAAAAAAAAAAAAAAAAAAACTTTGAGTTAAAAAGAGAATACAATACGGATTTTTTTAAAGAAAAAAAAAGTGAGTATGTATTTATTTTGAATTAAATTTTTATTTTTAAATGGTGTGTTAAACTCTATATTAGCACATCATATTAGTTGAATTTGTCCTTTTACATGTGGTAAAGAATGAAGAAAAAAAATTATACATCCTTTTTTTTCATAGACATTTTACGCTTTAAAAAACAAATTTCTGAAGTACAAGTGGCAATTTTGTAAATAGCATTAAAATGTTAGTATTCTTTTAAGCTTTAATGCCCAAATTTTGCAAGAGTTACACTTACAACATGTGGGAGGCAGACAATTGTGACTGTGCAAGTGCAGGAAGGAAAAGACAACAAAGAGGGGAAGGGGCGGGAAGAATGCACCAAAACGCACCGTTTTTAATGACTAAAAAGTTACGGTGACTGTGGATCCACTCTTTTATTATAGTTACAAAAATTCTGTTTTCCAATTCTAAAATTTCCAGGATACTAGCGACGATGCTAAAGACCTAATTTCTAGTATTATTTTTGGATTATAAATATTTATAAGGATAGTTTAGACATTTGAATAATAAGAGGGGGAACATGATAATTCCAAGGAAAACGACCTATATATATATATACAGTAAATTTTCCCTTATTACTATCATGAAGCCATAATCACACAAAGTTTTCAATCCGTGCTTCAACATAGGAATTAAGATTACACAACATAATTTCAATGCATCAACCAACACCTCGGTTTTTATTTTTTCCTTTTTTCTTTTTATTATAGAGAAACAACATGGGTGATTTGAAGGTTTGCTTATCAAGAAACACATTTTTTAATTATTGCACCAGCTATAATAAATCAGTTTTTTTCACCTCATTAGATTACGTATGGAGAGTAAAAAATTTAGATAAACATTACTAGTGAACGAAAAAACATAAACATGTTTGTTTAAAGGGCTGTTATTACTCCTAAAAGTTCATTGATTAAGCAAACAGACAAACAGAGCCGAGCAACATGCCCAACAAGCCAAAAAAAAAAAAAAAAAACACACCAAAACAGAGAGCAGAGATAATCCAGAACGACCACCTTCTCCGTTAGCTATCGCCGCTGAAATATCTGCTAAAGTATTCCTCTTTTCCGCAACATTTCCTTACAGCATTGTACACTTCAATCAAGAGATATGGGAAACAACTTTCAAAGTAGCCATAGAAATCTTTATGCAGTGATCCCACGGTAACCTGAAATAGTCACGCCCCAAAATGAGAAAAGTATCAACCGGACAAATTAATTTTGTTTACGGAGAATGATGAACAACATTTTTTGTTACAGCCAGTACCTGAACATCCGTTGGACATGTTCCATAATCAAGCACCATATTCCGAATGAATCGCAGCAAGTCTAGTACGCTGTTACAGTCATACTCACGATCTCCGCGTGTTTTCACATGATCATTCATGTAGATGTATATGTCTTCATGAATCCTTTTGTCCCATGTTTTAACAATGTCCTCTGATTCATTCCGTTTTCCAACTATGACTCTCTGTGCAGTATTGTTCAGCGCGTTGGAAAGCTTAGCGTGCCGATGGTCGCATCTTTGATAAGCATCGCAAAGAAATCTCAGCTTTTTCTCCGGGTTCCAGAAAAGTGGATGGCGCAACGCCTCAATTGCTCTTGGCCTGTTGAAAACATAAACTACGTACGGTTGGTTAACTTTTTTCTCGGTAATTAAGATCGTTTTGATCAACTTATAGATGCTAAACGAAAGTATGGCCTTACCGATCTTCAGGATTTTGGTTTAATAAAGAAGAATAGAGATCAAAAGCTTCAGGACAATCCGACAACGATGAGCCCCTTTTGGTTGCTACCGTTTTCGTATTATCAAATAGAGGCACACCATTGATGCAATAAGCGAAAATCCTGCCTAAAGCTTCCATATCTGTTGCCCCTTTGACAAATATTCGGCGAGACCCTAAAGAGAAAAAGTTAAGCAAAACGCAAGTCATGTTTCTGTGTTTTTAAGAATTCTAAGATCAAACTTAAGGTACGAAAAGATCATTTTAACTCTGAGATTTACCAAATAAGGTCTGTCTAAATGATCTAAAATGATTATTATTTTTTTTTTTGTCTAACTGAATTTTGTTAAATGGATGTTTGATCTAGAAGCATACTTGAACTTGAGAAATGGCCTACGTAATTTGGGCCTTGAATAGTTGTCTGAGCCCATCTGTTAGTTGCGTCTACTGATTCGTAAATGACTCCTTGATAGGGAACCCCTTGAGCAAAGATGCCAGATGGATTGTGTTTACGATAGATTCCCAAATCTGAACCAAAATAGTATTAGTTATATCTTTTTAAAGGAACGATTGCATCACTCCAATTTATTTAAAATGTTTCTCAATATGAAATAAAAAGAAACACATGAGAAATTTAGATACTTACCTGCTTCTAATTGATTAGGAAAATAAGAGTACTTGCGAGTAGTACGGCGAGGTTTCTGTTTCCTTATGCCAATATCAGACAGCTTTGCACACAGGTCTCCGTTTATATCCTTACTTATTAGAACGTTTTGAAGCTTTAACTCTCCATGAATTATATCCAATTTATCATGCAACTGAACAAGCCCCAAAAGCATTTCCCTGCGGAAATATACATTAACATGATGAGGTCATCAGGCAGATCAATATAAAAATAAAAAATAAAAAATAAAAAATAAACCTAATTCAAAATGACTGGGTAAAAAGATGTTAATGTAATAGGTTTCTCATCCTGTCGTTCTGGATTATGATATTATGATAAATATATCTAATCTAGGAAGACAGAATAAAAAAGATGTTAAATAATTTCTTAATGAAATTCCGAAAGATATGAAGCCTCCAGCTTGATATTGTTAATGGAACTCCCAAAAACCACTTTGCACATTACAATATTGTCGATTGTGAAGGACGCCTATGCATTTTTAGTATTATTTTGAGGATTTGCAAGTTTTTAATGTTCTAGATTCTATAACTATTTTTGCTAAGCGAAAAAATAAAAATAAAGACTTCTAGTTTTAAAAGTATGACCATTTTAAATTTTTTTAAAAAAACCGATGAGAGAAAGCGACTAGCGTCAATATCTTCATTAACACAAATGTGGTACCTACCACCAGAGATCCTATCTTATATCAAGCTCGTTCTCCTATAATTTTTGTTCTTTTAGGGGCTTTGATTTATTTATTAAAAAACTTACAAAAAAAAATTTTTTTGAACGGTAAAAAGTAATTGGACAACCCATCTGGGAAAAAACTTAAAGCCTACCAAAAAAAAAAAAAAAAAAAAACCAGAAAACATCAACAAGAAAAAAAAACCTTAAGCAAATTAAGAACTAAGGGCCTGTTTGGGGAGACGTCTGAAGACAATATTTTTAGAGGTTGGATTAAAAATATGTGTTTGGGAAGAAGACTTTTAAAATAAAAAAAGTTATGTTTTTTTAAAATTTGAGTTTTTTGAAAATGATTGAGAAATAAAATTTGATGTAGAATTAGGAGTTTTAAATCCATATGATATTTTGCCATCTGAAAATGTTGCCCCAGACGGGCCCTAAGAAAGCTGATATATAGGGGTCTCATAGGAAGGATCGACCGTATCGACACCGCCTTGTAGAAACCTTTCGGCTATACCTAGTTAAATTCCTACTCATTAAACCCGGTCAGGAAAAAGAGTACAACAATAATTGTCCAATTAGTCTAAACCAAGCAGTTGTTCGCGGAGATCAATTATCAGAATTTCCAACAATAAAACGAAAATTTAAACCAACCTCATCAATTTCAATAACAGGGGTGAAGGATAGCCGTTGTCTAAGACCAGTGCAAAATTTCTCACACTGTCGGTCCCTGATTCCGATCTCTCTTTTAGCTGGACAGCCGCTGATGAAGAGGGTTGACCGTCGTTTTTCGCATCCTCAGACGGACGGAAATTAGCGGAGTCTTCTTGGACAAGATCATACAAGTCGAATGATGTCGTACCGCAGCGCTCCACATAAAGATAATAAAACGCCTCATCATGGTCGATGCCATAATATTTGACTATATTTGTATGGTGATTTCTAGGTTTTACAAGTCGCCGGATCTTTTTGAAGTCCACATAGAACTGAGCTTTGGAAAGTTGTCTAACCAGTATTTCGCCGCCATCATCGATCACAGATGAACCTTCCGAAGTGTCGGAAACATAGCCCCGTTCCTCTTCCTGAGTTTAAGAAAAATCTTCATCAATTATAATTAACTAAAACAGGAAAAAAAAAATGAAAGAAAAAAAGGAAAAAAAAAAAAAAAGAGTGAAAAAATGAACCATATTGTCATTAGTAACAGCACTTTTCTGCTTTCCTAAAACTTCTGTGACCCGGCTCATCTCATCGATCTTGCTTTTCCTCCTGTTATCAGATCCGGCGTCCTCCTATAGATATATCGCAATTGTCAAATGCTGAAATATGAAGAAATATAAATCCCAACCAAAAACAGTTAGTTGATATACTTCTTAATGAAGTGTTTAGCCAAGTCAAGCAGCTTAGTCATTAAGGAAAGGGAACATTAGTACAAAGGAAACACAAAAATACCACTTAATGGAGGCAGCTTTCTAAAAAGTGTTGTCTAAAGTGGGCATAGGCTATATACGTCCTTTAATATACAACCGTCTTCTAACATATAAAAGTTAAAATATGATTTTTTTTAATTTTATTTTAAGGACAAATCTTATCATGGGTACTTCTGTTTTTAGTGTAGATTTGTTGTTCTATTTTTCTATTTCAATGGTTATCCTCGTTTATATTGATTTAATAACTCATCAATTTGTTAAGTATGTTTAGTATTCAACATTTTTTTTAGGATGGGGGGAAGGGGGACGCCATCAATGGGACACTAAAATTTAGGGGGAGTGTTTGATGCTAAGATTTGAATAATAAATTATAACTTAATTTTTGTATTTTTCTAAAAAGTTAACATCAGATTTACTATTCACATAGTTTTATAACTCAAATTTTAAAACTTCATAACTTTGCATATACAAGTCCAAATAAGATGATTTAAAAAAAAAATACAAAGAATTTCGAGAGGAACAAATAAGTTTCATATTGATTTTTTTTTTTTTTTTTGAATACATTTCAAGTTATTACACTTTTTAATTTTAGTAATTCAAACACTTTATCAAACGGACAATTTAATTCAAACTCAAATTCTACAATCCAAATCTTAGCACCAAATGCATGCTTAGAACAACAAATCTCGACTCACTATGGTTATTTTCCAAATGAGGAATAATTTACGGATGCGATTATGTCAAAGGGTACAAATCTTCAAAGGTTCACAAAATTATTGTGAGATGAGTTGTAGGTGATTGAAGCACGCTTCAGAAAATGAAAATTCTCGGAACTTTCCAAAAAATAAAAATCAACGTGTAAATTGAACAAATAAACAAATAAAAAAAAACGCATTTCACTTTTTTTTTTTTTTTTGAAATGAAAATGGATTTTATTAAATCAAACTTCAAAGAAATGACTTGACGTATTATTTAATATATTAAAATGATGTAAACTTTTACTGTTCCTTTAATGACAAAATGACGTATAGTAAAATGACATTTTGTCCTTCAAATCCCTTGCATTTTCCTTGGGTTGCACAATGAGTTACCGGTTTTGCCCTTTTGGCATTGTCCGGTCATCATTGTTGGGTGTGAAGTGTGGCAAAGAAAGAGAAAGACAGATAGAGATTGAGAGAGAGAAAGTAAAAGATATCTATATCTACATTAAAATAAATTTTAAAAAAATAAAGATAGAAAAAGAAAAACCATAAGATAAAAAATTATAATAAATAAAATTATATACATTAAACAAAATTATTGAATCAATAAAAATTTAATGAAAAAAAAAACAGAATAATACATTTAAAGAATAAATTAATACAATTAAATTATAATATCCAAAATCAACAAACTAACTAAAAAAATTTGAAATTAAATAATAATTTACAGAAATGCCAAAACATAAAAGGTCTATAAAATTACAATAAAATTAAAAATAAATAAATAATTTTTTTACTGTAATGAAACATAATTATCAAAAATGTATATTTATAATTATTAAAGCTAAATTATTATTTATGTCACATATTAATAATATTATTTATAATTAAATTTTTTAAAAATATTTAATCCATTTCTAGGTTTATTTATTGATTTAATTAATTTTGTTTAAATTTTATAAATTTATTTAAGTTATTTAAGTTTAAAAGTTTTTAATTTTATTTATACTTTCTGATATTTTAATAACAATATATTATTATTATTTATTATATTAACAACAATTCTTACCCTTAATATTTTATTTTAATATTTGATAATTTATTTTTTTATTCTTTGACTTCTTTTATTTTTTTTCTTCTTTTTTTTTTTTAACATTATGTTTAATAAATTTCTTTTATATTTATGTCTATAATCTTTAGAAATAAATTTTTTAAAATTTCTATTCATTTTTATGTTCATTTGTTAATTTAATTGGTTTTTATTATATTAAATTTACCCCGCGCTTTGTTATCCCTTTGATTTTTCAAATTTTTTTAATTTTTATTTATTATTTGTACCTTTTTATTTAAAGAAAGTTATGCTTATAAACATGAATGCATGTACTTTAATATTATAATAGTAAATACTAAAAAAATATACTTAGTGTAATTATAATCTATATCTTAATTAACTGTTTTTATTACATAATACTCAATTTTTTTTCATTTTTGTTTTTTCTCCCTTCCCCGTGCGTTGCACGGGTATTAAACTCGTCACAGACTAAAGGAATCTCAGAGTACCAAAATCAATCAGGCCTGTGAAATAAAAGCATCTTGAACAAATTAAACTAATGAGCTGCTGTTTTTCAAAAGAAAATAAGAATAGGACGGTACACCATACTAAGTTCTTGTGCAACCTTTTACAACTTTTTTCAAAAGAAAAAATTCACCTTTTTTTTTTTTTCCTTTAAGCATCATATCAGACTTTTTTAATCTTACAAAAAAAAAAAAAAAAAAAAAAAAACGTATCACACTTTTTCAGCCAAAAAAAAAAAATGTCACACTTAACTATTTTGTCATTCGAGTCATATCCAATTTAATTTGAGAATATTCTGGATTGGTCTTTGGCAAAGAGAAAAATAAATTTATAGATTTTCTGAGAAGATAAAAAAATTTTAACGGTTATTTATATAAATATCCAAATTGGAGGTATTAATTTGAAATATATTCATTTTTTCTTTAAATTATTTAAACATTTAAAAGAGTAATTATAAAGACAATACTACCCTTCCTAAAGAATGAAAAATAATAAATAAAGAAATTACAAAAAAGTAAAAAAAAATAAAATAAAATAAAATAAAAGGAATCTAAGATGTTTATCAAAGAGAGCTAAAGTTGTTTAAATAGAATTGCTAAAAGAAATGATATAAAAGGAAATGCAATTTTTTTTATATATAGTAAAGAAGGTGTAAATCTTCATAATGAACCAAAAAAAAAAAAAAAGTTTTCTCAAAATCAATTTTCACATTAATGAGAATCAGTTAAATAAAGGAAAAGGAACATCTCAAAACAAACTTTCGTACAATAAATCAATCTTTATTATAAAGATATGTTCAATTTCATTTCTATTAATTGATATAAATAATAGGGTTTTTTCATAAAGAATTTGATACTATTTGTTATGGTATTCTCTAATTTGTTTGGTTGAGGCATAAATAACAAAAATATAATTTGTAATGGATTACATAAATAAATAGGTTTTTTCATTAAGAATTTATTGCTTTTCTTATATAAAAGGTATGAATATTTTAATTTCATTAATATTTTATATTGTATTATTATTATGAACCATTATATTAATAGTAAATATTTTATATTTATTGCAATTATTTTGATGTCTATAGCTAATTTGGGTTTACTAAAGATAATTTACATTTATCAATAAAAGTATTCATCATTAAATTCAAAAAACAAAAAAGGAAAATAAAAGAATCTAAATAAAAATGAAATGATGTCAATTATAGTAAAATTACAAAATAGATAATACAAATATTTATTTCTTAAAAAATAGACATATAGACATTATTGTTAAAAATGGATATATTTAAAATAGGACTCTAAAAATAAACTTTTTGTGTAATTATTTTAAATTTTATTGAATTGGAATTTTTTAAAAAATTTAATTCTTAACCTTATGCGTCAAACGTAGACTCAATGAAGTTACGATATTAAAATTCATTTTCTATTTTTTTGAATTTTCATTATTTTTTGGTGATAGAAAGTTAAGATCGTAACTGATGATCGGTCATAGCATATTTGAATTGCCGACCATCTTATATATAGACCTAATAAAAGCCTACTAATTGCTTTCAAAAAGAAAGTATTAAAGCAATCATATGTTATCACTATAGACGAGGTTTGGAAAGAACTTTTGATCCCAATTCCATTACATACGTCATCCAAGCTCATTCTATGATTAAAAAAAAAAAATACATCATCTAGTTGTTGATCGAATAATTGTTTATCATACCCATTTCAATAATCGTTGGATATATTTTCTTTCTCTTCAATCTATACTTCAAAATACATTCACTTTTTGGCTTTTGCTAACATAGGATGTAGGAATTAACAAAACCATATATCCCATTAAAAGCTATCCCTTATAACAACACTACGTTTGTTATTCATTGTTTTCAAGCTCCAGAGAAAAAGAAAGAGAGGAAAAAAAAAAAAAACCAGTTTCCCCTTGTTTTTTTTTTTATTTTTTTTATTTTTATTACACGTACGCGGATCTCAACATCATTTAAAAAAAAAGGACATAATGCAAAAAAATCAGATTTTTTTTACAAGGTAAAATTATTATATTTCAATAACCCAAACTACAGGGAGAGGATATCGGCACAACTCGAAAAAATCGTATACTACTATAGTATAACAAAGATGACAGAGGTAACCGTATTCGTTTTCCTGTGTGTCTCTTTGGTAGCTCATAAAATTTCCAATAGCCAATCAGGATAGTTTGTATACTAGCGGTATAACAAACGTAACACATGAGTCTACCCATTTTGTTTAATTTGATTTGTTTCAAAACCCTAAACATTATTGCATATGTTCTGACTTTTTTTATTATTTTGTAATTAAGCTTCAGATTTTACAGTAAATAAAATTATGTATTCCTTCGCTGAAAAGTTTCTTACGTTAATTAGTTTTATTTTTTTTTATTTTTATTTTTTCAAATTGTTCTGTTGTGCAAAATTCTCCTCTTCTTTTTTTTGGGGGGGGGGGGGGTGTGGGGGGGTAGTAAAAATTGCTCTTATTTTATTATACTATTTTGTACTCGAATGGCATCCTACAATAGCTCTTCAGATGATGTTCAAGAGATTAAACTTCTTAACAGGAATTTCAAATGTGGAAAGAGAGCTAAGTTGAAAACTTTAGAATTGAAAGCTGTTCTATCATTGTTTGAAAGAATTTGATAGATGCATATATTTTGTTTGGTCTACGATTCAATGATCCGGTTTGCTATATCGGCGCTTGCAATTCTCCTGATGCTAGTTGCTCTCTATTTTTCGTTTCTTTTTTTTTTTTTTTCCTTAAAATTCGGAGCATATCGCCTCTCCAACGAATTTTGATTACAGGCTAATTGAACTTGACACTGTGTTGGAAGGTAAAGTTTTCATGTCCCAAAAAAACCAAACCTCCGGGTATAAGAAAGATATTAAAATAATTTTGATAGTACATTCTGGTCCAGCTTATTTTAGTGGTAGATAAAATAAAAATAAAATAAAAAATCCCGACTTCCACTGGTAAAATGGAAAGATTAGAAGATATATATGTAGTGAAAACAACAGTACTGAAAGCTACAAAGTCGTTTTCACTGCTTTTTTACTCAATAATTTATGTTCCGTTTGATGAAAATATATACCAGTCATCTGCATTCTTTTGAAGGACCAATCGGAGAAAAAAGCTAGCTATATAAGGACACCCTTTTTTTTTTTTCAATATAATTATTGATTTAGATGGTGGTCGTGGGATCTTACTTTTTTAAATAATATGTTATGGTCAAAGGTCATATATTTAATATCACTTTTTTGGTTTAATTTGGCTTTGTGAGGTTATTATCACATATACATAGTATATAAGTTAGTTTAGCAAAATATTCTTCAAAATGTTGAAAAAATGAAATCGCCAACATTATAATATTCAACAATTACCAAAGCCCTTTCTTTATTATGTGTCTTTCCACATAGAAACCGAGTTATTCTGAGAGGGCAAATAAAGCTTAATAAAAGCTTACGTATTGCTTTTGAAAAGAAAAGTAAAACCCTTTGAATCTTCATGTATACATATGTGTATATAAGAAAGGAGAAAAAAATCTCCTGTTCACCACCTTCGTCCAAAACAAACGAAAAATTTTTATATCTGCTTTTTGGTCCTTGTTTTGGTCCTTATATATATATATATATATATATATATATATATATATATCTTCTTTTTGGATCAATTTTTTTCCCATTTTAGTCCTTCTTTTAATTTTCTTTTTAGACTAATTTTTTTTTGTTTTGGTCCTTCTTTTTGCTTTTGTATTTATTTTGGTCCTTTGTTTTCTCCCGGATTTTTTTTTCATTTTAATCCTTTTTTAGTTTCTATTGGGCCAACGTTTTTCATTTTAATCCTTTTTCATATTGATAATTTCTTTCATTTTAGTCTTTAATCTTTTTGTTTTCTTTTCATGACTTTTTCTCAAGTATTTTTTAATATATATTTTTTACTTATTATTTTAATTTTTTATTTAGATAAATTTTTTCAAATCTATGATCTTACATGTGCAAAGCACATGCTTTACACTAATATCTTTAAAAAAAAAAAAAAAAAAGAAAAAAGAAAAAAGAAAGTAGGAATTAAGCAACTATATCTTATCACTGTATGCGTGGTTCTCTGGAAAGAACTTTCGTTCCGCATGCTTTGCGCTAATATCTTTAAAAGAAAAGAGAGCGAAGAGAAAATAAAAAAAAATAAAAAAATAAAAAAATAAATAAAGAGGTAGGGAGAGAAAAGAAAGAAGGAATTAAGCAATTATATCTTATCACTGTATACGAGGTTATCTGGAAAGAACTTTCGTTCCACTTTGGTCCATTTCATTCCATAGATTTTTCAAGCGCGTGTTTGACTACTCATTTTATGGTCAAAATGCGTCATTCGTTGATTTTGGATATGGAGGTAATAGAAAGCAGATATTTTTTCCATGGTGTTGTTTATTGGAATAGAAAGAAAATAAGAAATCAAATATCTAATCAAATATATTTGATAATTATAATCTCATATAAATTAAGAGATGATAACAGAATTAAGTTAAAATAAATATTTTATCTATATTTATTTTGTCTTTTTCATCTATATTTCTTTCTAAAGTAGAAGGAATAAAATATGATGGGAATTATGAATTTTCAATTTTCATTTCATCCCAATTTATTCTCTACCAAACAGCCAAGATTCACTTTTTCTCTCTAAAATTCCTTGTCTAATTTCCTTCCCCTTCCTTTTCCTTCTCCTCTCCAAATTCCTTGTTTCTGCCGTGCTCCATTTGAGACCACTTTGAATGATAGCTCTCTCTCTCGAATGATAGTAAACTTTTTCTCTCTTTTTTATTTATATTATATATACTTCAAAATGTCATAGCATATGCTTTGACAACTTCAACTGAAAATTTCTATATTAGTTTTTTTCTTTATCTAAAAAGTTAATAAAAATTATAATTACTTTTTAAAAAAATTAACTAATTTTAACTTAAAAATTTTATTTTCAACCGGCAAACTAAATGGAGGTTATTACTTTTGTTTCAAATTTAATATAAACAATTCTTTTATCATGTCATAAAAAAAAGAGAAAAAAAAATTTCATCCATACACCCTATTAAAAATCTGTTATGGACATTGAGGTTTCGTAAGATTTTTTTTAAAACAATTTTCAACATCTATTTAAATACATTCAAATATTTTTGTCCAAATAATTTCATTCAAATATTTTTATCTAATTGATAATTTAGATGGCAATTAAAATGTTTCCAACCAAAAGGTCACATTTGATTTTTTTTTTTTTAAACAAAATGTGGAGTACAGTTTTTCTTTTCTTTTTGAATTTAGAGGTGATGAAATATAAACTCTACATCTCATGGTATAGTTAAATGTGAAATTACTACTAAACTATATATACAATCACAAATAATTTTTTTATTATTACCTTTCTTACCGTATCGAAAATAAAATTTTCTATTTCCTAAAAATATGATATTATCCATGTAATTCTTTTCTTGGAATTAATAAACTTGTGACTTTTTTTTTAATAAACTTGTGATTTGTGAAGTACTATAATTAAAAGAAAGATGATAATTATTTATATAAATAAGAGTAATTGATCAGTTGAGATCCGCCTTGAATAAATAAAATATGTCTTCCTTTGTTTCAAAACCCTAATTATTATTGTATACGTTCTGACATTTTTATTATTTTGTAATTAAGCTTTGGATTTTTCAGTAATTAAGCTTTGTTGAAGAGTTTAATTCTTACGTTAATTACTTTTATTAATTTTTTATTTTTTATTTTTTATTTAAAATTGTTCTGTTGTGCAAAATTCTCCTCCTCTTCTTTTTTTTTTTTTTTTGGTAAAATTGCTTTTATTTTATTCTATTATTATGTACTCAAATGGCATCCTACAACAGCTCTTCGCATGATGGTCAAGCGATTAAACTTCTTAATAGGAATTTCACATGTGGAAAGAGAGCTAGGTTGAAAACTTTACAATCGAAAGCTGTTCCACATATATTTTGTTTGGTCTGATCCGGTTTGCTGTATTAGCGCTCGCAATTCTCTTGATGCTTGTTGCTCTCTATTTTTCATTTTTTTTCCCTTTAAAATTCAGAGCATATCGCCTCTCCAATTAATTTTGATTACAGGCTAATTGAACTTGACACTGTGTTGGAAGGCAAAGTTTTCATGTCCCAAAAAAACCAAATCTCCGGGTATTAGAAAGATATAAAAATTCTTTTGATAGTACATTCCGGTCCAGCTTATTTTAGTGGTAAAAAAAAAAAAAAAACCCCCCCGACTTCCACGGGTAAAATGGAAAGATTAGAAGATAAATTTTTAGTGAAAACAACAGTACTGAAAGCCACAAGGTCTCTTTGAATTTTCTTTTACTCAAAAAATTTATGTTCCATTTTAATGAAAATATATACCAGTCGTCTTCATTCTTTTGAAGGACCAATCCGAGAAAAAAGCTAGCTATATAAGGACACTTTGTTCTTTTTTTTTTTTTTTTTTTTTCAAATTTGTTTTTCGCACGCTGAAATAACGCGTTGTAATCATTAATTTAGATGGTGGCCGTGGAATCATATTTTTTTAAATAATATGTTATGGTCTAATGTCATATATTTAATATTACTTTTTTGGTTTAATTTGGCTTTGTGAGGTTATTGTCACATACCCATAGTATATAAGTTAGTTTTGCAAAATATTTTTCAAAATGTTGAAAATATGAAATCGCCAACATCATAATATTCAACATTTACCAAAGCCCTTCTTTATTATTATTTGTCTTTCCACATAGAAACCAAGTTATTCCGATGGGGTAAATAGGGCTTTATAAAAGCTTACGTATTGCTTTGGAAAAGAGAAGTGAAAGCCTTTGAATGTTTATGCATACATATGTATATAAGAAAGGAGAAAAAAATCTCCAGTTCACCAACTTCGCCCGAAACAAACCAAAAATTTTTGTATCTGCTTTTTGATCCTTTGGTTTTTTTTTTTTTTCGTACTAATTTTTTTTAGTTCTTTTTTTTATATTCTTTTCGGATCAAATTTTTTTTTTTCCCATTTTAGTCCTTTTTTTAATTTTCTTTTTGGACCAAATTTTTTTTTGTTATTCCTTTTGCTTCTATATTTATTTTGGTCCTCTGTTTTCTCCCAGATTTTTTTTTTCATTTTAATCCTTTTTTAGTTTCTTTTGGGTCCAATTTTTTTTTTTTTTTTTTTTTTTCATTTTGGCGCTTCTTTGTATTGATAATTTCTTTCTTTTTCGTCCTTTTATTTTTTTTGTTTTCTTTTCATGTCTTTTTCTTAAGTCTTTTTATGTATATTTTTTTACTTATTGTTTTAATTTTTCTATATTTAAATAATTTTTTTCCAATTTATCCTACGTGTACAAAGCATATGCTTTACATTAGCATCTATGAAAGAAAAAAAAAAAGAAAAAAAGAAAAGAAAGAAGGACTTAAGCAATTATGTCTTTCCACTATATACGAGGTTATCGGGTTATCAGGAAAGAACTTCGTACCATTAGGGTCCATTCCATTGCAAAGATTATTCAAGCGTGTGTTTGACTACTCATTTCATGATCAAAATGTGTCATTCGTTGCTTTTGGACACGGAGGTAATAGAGAGCAGATATTTTTTTCCATCATGCTTCTTTTTTTTTTTTTACTAAATATTTTTTTTACTAAATAATTTTTTTTTTAACTAAATAAAGAATTTTATTATCAAGCTACTAAATGATACGAGACAAACACCAATTGAGGGATAAAATCATAAAACAGAATCCCAAATAAACTAATTGACCAATCACTAAACGGCTAGAAAACCACCAAATGGACCTAAAGTTTACAAACCAATGGGACAACATACAAGTAATTAGCTTACTCGGAAAAAGCCAAAGCAATCCCTTATGCCAAACACAGAGAAAAACTCCTACAACGGGTGACGTGAATGCAAGATCTGCCCATCAAACAACACGCAGCCAAACAACGACTAAAACCTAATCAATAAAACCCAGATCAACACAAAAACCTACATGAGGGGATGGGAAACCTCCGCTCTTATTACAAACAAACATAAAAAACAGAAAAAGAAAAAAGGGAACCACTGCAACCTCTAGCAAAACCACACCCATTAATGCCGAAGCAACCATCAGAGCGATTAGACTATTGCAGAAAAAATGTCAGCAACAAGGAGGAAAAACTAGCTATGCATGAAGGACACACGCCACCCATGACCGGTAACGCAGGCCCACGCACCGACCTAACCCCTTTACCATTGCCCCACAGCCCAGCTCTCGTGGTATCCATGAGCCCTCATGACGAAAGTGCCCAGATCTGAAGACGACGAACGGTGACCCACTCTCCATGCTTGGCTCCGAAACAGCCCCAACCCACCCCTTCAACGGCATGAGCACGGTATCAGAGACCACGGTGAATTATAATGCATTTGACAATTATACTCTTGGATAAATTATGAGGTGATAATAGAATTAGGTTATAATAAATATTTTACCTATATTAACTTTGTCAAAAATTTTCCATCTACTTTTCTTTTTAAAGTTAGAAGGATTAAAATATGGTAGGACTCGTGAATTTTCAATTTCCATTTCTTCCCAATTTACTCTCTACCAAACAACCAAGATTCACTTTTTCTCTCCAAATTCTCTTGTCTAATTTCCTTCCTCTTCCTCTTCCTTCCCCTCTCCAAATTCCTTTTATCTACCGTGCTCCATTTGAGGCCACTTCGAATGATAGCTCTCTCTCTTCAATGATAGTAAACCTTCTCTCTCTCTTTTATTTATATTATATATACTTTAAAATGTTATAGCATATGCTTTACCATTTCTAACTCAAAATTTCTATAATAATTTTCTTTTTATGAAAAGTTAACAGGGATTATAATTACTTTTTGAAAATTAACCAACTTCAACCTAAAAATTTCATCTTCGACCAGCAAACCAAATGGAAGTTACTTATGTTTCAAATTTAATTTAAACAATTCTATTATCATGTCATAACAAAAAGAGAGAGAAAACAAAATCATCCATATACCCTATTAAAAATCTGCTATGGACATTGAGGTTTTGTACGTAAGATTTTTTAAAACAATTTTTAACATTTATTTAAATACACTTAAATATTTTTGTTCAAATGACTTCATTCAAATATTTTTATCTAATTGATAATTTAGATGGCAATTAAAATGTTTCCAACCGATATGTCACATTTGATCTTTTTTTTTTTTTTTTTTTTTCAAAATGAGGTGTACAGTTTTTTTTAATTATTTTTTATTATTAAGATTTAGAGGTGATGGGATATACTCTACATCTTATGATGTAGTTAAATGTGAAATTATCACTAAACTGTGCCTACGATCACAAAATTTTTTTTTTTTATTGTTATCTTGCTTACTATGTCTAAAATAACATTTTCTGTTTCCTAAAAATATGTTATTATCCATGTAATTCTTTTTCTTGGAATTAATAAAATTGTGATTTTTTTTTGTAATAAACTTGTGATTTGTGAAGTACTACAATTAAAAGAAAGATGATAATTACAAGGGGCTTTAGTTTTTTCATAAAACTACCGTGGTAGTATTCATATTTGAAGGGAGAATAAAAATATTATTAACATTTTTATTACTTAATAAATAAGTAAGAAACCTTATTAATTTATATATATTAATTAGAATTAATTTTAGTATGGAATCTCAGCCATATTCCCTTGATCTCCATATGGTTGTATCGGGTTAGGTACGGAAGATGATGCCTCCCCCTGGTAGCCATAAGATTCCTCAATCCAGGAGCTTCCCTGGGACTAGATGGATGGAATGGGAGAATCTTCTCTCCACGGAAGAGGAAGTGTTTGCTCATCGCTCGCGTGAAAGAATGAAAGAGGGAACTTCAACCCCAGGCGGAGCAAATAGAAAAAGTCCACCCTGAACGAGATCCTCCATCCTCATCATCTCGGGTGCCAACCACCTCTCACCGGCAGTTTCTATTGCTTGATTTGGGGCTAGGGTCTAATTTCGAATTATTTAGGGATTCTAATTTGGGAATAATGTTTAATTTGGGGATTTAGAATTTTGATAGGGTCTAGAATTCCCATATAGAGGCTCAAATCATAATTATTTAACATTCTTGCATTATAGACTGTAATATCATCATAGGGTAATTATCAAAATAATTGAGAATTTCATCAGAATATTCCATTAATTGTATATATATTTTTTAAAAAAAGCTTTGCACATGCTTGATTATAGGATTGTCGAGGAATTAGAAGAATTTTCCAGTGACTGGGTTTTTACTTATATCATCCTCATTGAGCTTCATCAGATTTTACTGATGGAATTGATTTTAGTCGAGAGTTATGTCACAAGATTATTTCATCTTTGGTATTGATGTTTATACCCAATTTTAATTTGAATGATAATTTCAAATTAAATATGTAATCCTAATTATTCTTAAACTACATCCATGTGTATAGACGTCAAACTCGTGACTTTGCACCCCATATTGTTATTGAACCGTATTCCAATACTCGAGGACCAATTTTCGAATTTTTCTATTGAGATTTAGCTTGCCCCAACCTTGTGTTTTCCTTGAACCAACATAGCTAGCTAGCATTGTGTTTTCATTTTTTGCTATGATATATCACGAGCAACTTTTTTTTTCCTTCTTCAAAATTTTTTTTTCTTATGCAATTATCAACACCTCTATTTACGTTGATAGTTCCAAATGCTCGAGCTAGATTTTTTTTTTCTTCATCCGATTTGAGGTGCAAATTGTAAAGCCCTCACCTGAAAAATTAATTTGCCATTCCCCGAGATTCTCCATATTCTCCTAAAGCTTGCTTTTCTTTTATTTTTTTATTCTTTTATTTATTTATTTTTTTTTTTAGATCCACAAGTTCCATGGTTTTGTTCCAATCGATTTCCCAGCAAAAGACTATCCCCACGAAAATTTTCATCACGGAACCGTTGTGTAGGCGGTAACAATATCTACTTCTAACCAATCGGTTCCTCAAAACAAAAATAAGAAAATGAAGATTATACCCAAAAAAAAAAAAAAAAAAAAAAAACACCATTCTTTAACAGCATTGGTAAATAAAAGCTCAACTTTAGCAGGGTTATACATATAAGAAGATTATACAACACAAGATTATAATTATATCGACAAAACGTCCACCATCATAAAACATCAGCTAACTACAAGACCACATTGCCATTAAAATATCTGCGAAAGTATTCGTCTTCTTTACAGCATTTGCATACACATTCGTATACTTCAATCAACAGCTTTGGGAATCGACTCGCAAAATAACTATCGAAACCATTGTGCAGCGTTCCTACAGATTGCTGGAAGAGTCACCACAACCAAAATAGTTAGTTACATACAACAAAATTCATACAGAAAAATGCAACTTTTCGTACAACTTAGTACCTGAATATGTTTTGGAAGTTGTCCATAATGAGCCATCATGTTTCGAATAAATCGGATCAAGTCTCGAACACTGCAATAGTCATACCCTTTTCTCTGTTTCTTTTTCATTTTTGGAAAACCAATTTTTTGTTTCTTTTTCAAATGCTTGTCCATGTGACTTATTATGCTATCTTCAATCTTTTCCCTCCATGTTTGACACTGGTTTTCATTCGAAGATTCTCCAACTATAATTCTCTCCACTGCAACTTTCCGAAGCTCTTTCAAAAGATTAGAGTACTGAGGATCACCTACTCTCTCACTCGTGTCACGAAGAAACGAAAGTCTTTTCTCCGAATTCCAGAACAAAGGGTGTTGCAACAACTCGATTGCTTTTGGCCTAGCAAGATTAAGAAATATAATGTGCATCAAGAAACTTTGAAACAAGAGATACAAATTGAAGCATATATATTAGAGAGAGAGCTTCATTAAAAATGATCCGCGGTTGAGTTTTAACAAACAAATTAGAGGTGGGATAACTGGCATATCAGAGGAAACGTACACAGCCTAACTAAGTTAACACACACTAACTAGCAACCTCAGGACTCTGTAATTAACAACTTAATATAAAAAGATGATATGTCAAATTTTACGTGAAATATAAATACGTCTTAAGATGAGCTTAGTTTAGATGTTTCAAATTAATCTGATGTCAATTGCTCTCTCTTATCAGTTACTCTCTCTTAAGCATATATGGATATCTGTTTAACTACATGATGTATTGAATCATTCATATTGAAGGGAAACATAACCTTACCCCGCTCTAGGATTCAAGTTTAACAACAAAGAAATAAGATTAAGAGCTTCAGGACAATCCACCATAGATAAGCCGATCTTGTTTTCATCGACCGTTTTCCTCTCACCGGTGATGCAGTAGCAGAAAATTTCACCTAAATCATACAAGTCCTTTTCCCATGTTTGGTGCCCGTGATGTTGTATAGATGCTCGCCAATCCGAATTTCCACAACCTAACGCCAATTCCATAAAACGTATAAGACTGAAAGGAGCGATCATAAGCCCAAAAATACGCCAGTAATAGAGCAATCTTAGCAAGGACTATTTTTTGAAAGGAATTTTTCTTTTGCCTGTATCAGAAAGATGATCCTGTCGAACCTTTTTCCCATCTGCTGAATGATCCATCCAGATCGATTAAAATGCTTCGAGGGTTTAAGTGACCGTGAATTATGCACAATTTATCATGCAAATGACTAGCCACGAAAAGAATTTCCCTGTGGATTATAAAGATACAAATGAAGGTCATCAGATACACATGAACTGTATCGAGCACGATTTGAAACTCTAATCCAAAAAGAACGGCAAAATGTGTAGCAATATATAGTTCGTTTTTGATTGAACAGAGGAATCTTAAACTAACCACATCAATTTCAATAACAGAGGCGACGGATGCCCATTTTCCGCAACAAGTTTAACATCGCCCACAATTTTCTTCAGTGACTCCAATCGGGCGTTTGGTTGCGCGGTCAAGAGCGAACGAGGCGAGCATACCTGGACCAGATCATCCAAGTTCATGAATTTACAGCTCTCCATAGCATTGTAGAAAAAATCTTTATCACATTCCGTGCCATCATGAAATCTGATGAGATTTGGATGGTGATTAGATTCCATAAGAAGCCGAATCTTATAAGAGTCAGCATTCTGATCATGAGCTTCGATAAGGCATTTAGCAGCAATCGGTCTACAAATAACGTTCTCGCTTTCACCACCATCGATTCTTTTATCTACTAGGAACTCTATCTTCTTTTCGCCTACCTTCCGTGGCTGGTGTTCGAATTTATCACGATCAGACGAACCATCTGAAGTGCCGGAACTACTAATGCTTTGTTCCTCATCTGCATCTTTCTGCGGTTTATTTTCCGATGGCAGCCCGATCTTCAACTTATCAAACGACCTAGCATTGACTTTCTTTCCCCGTTGCCGGTGTTCGGATTTACCATGCTTGGATGAACCTTCTGCAGTGTCGGAAATTTTAATCCTCTGTTCCTCATCTTCATCTTTCGCCTGTTCATTAGCCGACAACAACCCGATCTTCAACTCATCAAGCTGCCCAGAAGTGAAGTTCTCTCCTCGGACCTCTCGAAAAGGCGGCCAATCACACAAGAAATTAAAGAAGCTGGAGAGACAAGATCCTCCCACTCGTTCATTAGCCATGGTTTCTCTTCAAATTGGGAGAGGAACTGAGAAGAAAGGATATGAAAAAAATAGTGTTTGATGAAAAACATTGCTTTCAACAGCTAGTTTCTTTAGTTCTTTAAACTTTTTTGAGAATCCTATAATAGAGCACAAAATTTTATAGACAATGTTATTGAACCGTTCGATCATATTAAAATGATATTATTATGCAAGGTTGGTGAAAGCTGACGAAAATCTGACCACCAAAAGTAACATTTGTATTTGCATCATTTCATAATTTTTTAATACCTTACTAATTACTAAAGACATTCCGGTTTGTCTTTTGTAGTTGTGCGGCAAGGAACGGAATTAAAAATGGACAAGTGGTCCCCACCGAAAATATTTTCTTTTTAATTTTATCCCAAAAATTTTTTTGGTATTTCTAAGGGAGAGTCTGTGGTAGAGTCTCTCCCAAATGACTCTATTGGTAGAGTTCTTTTTTTAACCGTTAGATTTAATCGAACGGTTGATATATCAGGGGTGTACCATACTTATTATATACCTTACCTCATATAATCTTTCTCACTCCAAGTCTTCTCCGTTGCCAGCGACCTTTCCGCCACCGGCGACGGACGCCGGCGACCCAACCCCGACGCCGACGATCCACCCCCAACCCCCCCCACCTTTGGCCCCAGCCCCGGCCGCCCCTTCCCCACTGGCACCCCCCGTCTCTCTCTTCCCCTTTCTCTCTCTCTTCTCGGCCCTCGGCCCCCCCACCCCCGGCCGCCCGGCGCCCCCCCCATCCCACCCCTACCGTGACTCAGCCAAGGCCCCCCCACCCTACCCCCGACGTGAGAAGGAGAGAGAAAGAAAGGGGGAGTCACGGGTGGGGGGGAGGCCGGGGGAGGGGGCTTGGGGTGGGGGGCGCCGAGCCGAGAAGAGAGAGTGGGGAAGAGAGAGAGGGGGTGTCGGTGGGGGACGGGGCGGCCGGAGCTGGGGCTGGCGATGGGGGGTTCGGGGGTGGGTCGTCAGCGTTGGTGCTGGGGCTGGGGCCGGGGCCAGGAAGAGAGAGAGGGGAGAAGAGAGAGAAAGGGAGAGAGAGAGGGGAAGCGAGAGAGGGGGTGCCAACGGGGAGGGGGTGCCGGCGGGGAGGGGGCGGCCGGGGCTGGGGCCTCCGGTGGGGGGCCGAGGGTGGGTCGCCGGCGTCCGTTGCCGGCGGCGGGAAGGTCACCAGCAACGGAAAAGACTTGGAGTGAGAAAGATTATATGGGGTAAGGTATATAATAAGTATGGTACACCCCTGATATATCAACCATTCGATTAAATCTAATGGTTAAAAAAAAAAAGCTCTACCAATAGAGTCATTTGGGAGAGACTCTACCACAGTCTCTCCCTTCTATATTTTACCATCACTAAAAATAGAAAATCTTCCTACAATCTCCATCACTTTACTTTTTATATATTGATGTTATTTATTAAAAAAGAAGAAGAAGAAGAAGAATTTATGTACATCCCCCTTGCAATAATAACCAAAAAATTTTAGATTTAACTACCTTAGTTAAAAAGGGATTAAGTCCAAAATTTTCCTCGTAAAATTATGTTTGATGGAAATATGAATTTTGTGATCATAAATCCAAAATTTCTTAATTCCAATATTTTATATATGTATTAGCATAGATAGTGCAATTTGACACTATAATGATTTTATTGAATTAAGTTTCAGTCAATAAACTTTAATTATATGAATAAGCATAAATGTTTCCATATTCATTAAATTGGACACCTAATTTATTGGAATGCCCAATATAGTTCAGAAATCACACAGTGTAAATTTTCACTGTGTGGAGTCTTAGACTAATGTACAATGCAAAAACAATATTTTAATTTACACTAATATAAGAACGGTATGAATAAGCTTAAGAATATAAGTATGGAAACAATCATAACAACCAATAGAGAAAATCCTTAGCACATGCAATATAATTCCTACACCGTCAATTTTAGCACAGTACCAAGATAATTAGAGTTTTGATAGAACAATGCCATGAGATAACCTTATTGCATATAAGGAATCTCATAAAAGAATTTTGGGTCGATTACAACCTTTTGCGGGAAAATTTCCGTACTATATGATTTTGGCTCATATTGCAATTTCAGGTAGTCAGATATTGAATTATGGCCAATTAAGGAATTAAGAGTACTCATGTACTCTACGATATTGCTCGGGGATATAAATATCAGTTGTTTGAAAATTAGAACAAAATGAGAAAATTTTCTATATCGAGTAGCACTTTAATTTGGACTGTGATTTCAAACAATCAGACAGTTTTCTATAACTAAGAAAGGAATGAAGCATGTTTATGGATCATACGGAGTAGTTATAGTACAAATAAATAAGTTGTTTGAGAATTAGAGTAAAAATAGACTAGATTTAAATAAAAACAGTAAAATTTTAGATGTTGACGAGATCTAAATGTTTCATGAAGATCGTTTTGTCTAAAAATGAGGTTAAGAATAAGTTTCAGGCTGATTTTTAGAAGTGGGCCAAATTGGAATAACGTTCCTTGAATAAGGATTTAGCCTCGGGTTTTTATACAAACGAACAAGTTAGAGACCAAATTAGCTTTGGTCAAAACATGAAAATTTTAGATCTTGATTAGGTCTAAAAGTTTTATGAAAATTACTTTTACTAAAAATGCTTTTAAGATACTGTTGTATATGGATTTACAAAATTAAACCAAGCTGAAAACAAAATAGTTTTGTTTCAGTTTTCCAAAGAAAAGTGTAAGATACAAGCTAAACCAAGTTTTGACCGAAACTAGAAAGTTTAAGGTCTATGAATATTAAATTAGTTTTATGAAGATGATATTTTATGAAAATGTCTTTAAAGTACAGTTTTTTGGTGATTTATGAATTACTAGGAAACAGGAAAATTCTTGTTTACAAAATTTTCAAGCTTTGATTTTCACACAAATAAGCATGTTAGATTTTGAGTTATGCTTTAAGCCAAACATAAATGATTTATATCTCGATGAGATCTACAAGTTTTATGCAAGAACAAGATTTTAGAAACAAAGTTATGAGAAAGTTTTATGTGATTTACGGAATAAATTCAAAATAGTGAATTTTCCATAATTCACACTGTATAGTTTAAAATTCAAGCAAATAATTGTGTCAAATATTTAATAAGTTTTTAGTTAATACACAAAAATTAAAGATCTATAAGATTTGCGTAGAAATCTTTGGCAGAAAATGTATTTATTTTAAGTAGAATTTTAAATGGCCCCATAATTTTGAGCAAAGCACGGTATTTATATAATACTTTAAGGTAGACAAGTTTGTATAAGAAAGTTTTCCCAAAATGTGTTTATATAAAAGATAGCATTTTCCAACGAAGTTTAATGACATGAAAATTGGTAAGAGCACTTATCTCTGAATTAGTTGGATAAATCGATCTTCACATTTAGGGCATCTTTGGTAAACCATCTCAACTCAACTCAACTCAAACTTTTTTTTGTCTTTTTCCCAAAAAGTTTTTTGTCTTTTCTGAAAATTCAAAAAAATTTACTATTCCAACTTAAAAATCTCAACTCAAACTACTCCACCAAACTCCCCCTTAACGATACCAAATTGTTGAGAATAGTTTTTGGAAAAAGATACCACAGTAATGAAGATAGTCAGACTATCAGATATTTTTACAGTCGAAGTAGGACCAAGAGCTCGGATTTAGCTCAAGAGTCCTAAAAGATATTGGTCAATGCTTAATAGAAGATTTTTATACATAGATTTCCTTAGTCAAATGGGCTAGTAGACCCAATGCTCTCAGATCAAACAACATGATGATTTGATCAATTATTTAAGATAGATAAATAGTTAATTGAATTCTAATGTAGATATTTAATTAGGTAACTAGATACTTACACTCGTTATGAGTGTTTAAAGCAAGACATGGACCTGTTATTTCACTGAAAGATTAAGACGGAAAAAATATTGTGGCGTGAAAATAGATAAGTATAAATCTCACCTATAGTATGAAAACTACGTTTTTAATCTTAAATGTTATTTTTTTTTTATAAAATGTACTTCATGATTAATGTGAAGTACGTCTGAAGAGTTTTATAATATACTAATTTTGAATGGTTTGATTCAATACAAGTTTTGGATTGTTTTAAGAACGATATGTTTTAAGAAATGCAAGTCTTTAAGCTGTGTTTTAAATACATGCTCTATGATATGTTTTTAAAACACATAATTTATGAAGATATGTTCCATGATGATATATTCAAATTCTATGTTTAAGATTTATGCTATAGTATGATTGTTTACTTTCATGCTTGATGCCATGACTTACATGTTTTAAAACTATCGTGATACATGTCTCAGTTTTATAGCTTTGAGAATTTAGGTAGAACTATGACATACTGTATACTCAACATGAAATACTTAATAAGACCAAGACAAGACAAGTTAATTAAGGGTGTCGTACCAACGTCCTTTCATAAGGGGAGAATCAGTTTAGTTAATTTTAGTTGATTTGGAGTAGGTCCAATCTATGATCTCGGTGCTATTGGGGACCTTGCAAACCCTCATAACTTGATAGTCGTGCACATCCGGTATGTACATCAAGGCCCCCAAATAATACAAGATAACTAAATCCATAATCAATAATAATGGACAATTCACAATCAAACATAAACAAATCATGCATGTTTTGTGATATGCTTTTAATTATTTTGCAAGGATATTTGTACTTGTTGAGCGAAAGCTCATTATAAAATGTTCATATTGTAGGTAAGACACCTGCAATTTAATAAGATGGATTGAGCAGGCTACAAAAAAGAGTGTGAAGGACGGTTATGGATACCATTGCGCAGTTATTTCCGTATTTTGAACATGTTTTAATATATTGTTAATACTATTTAAGTATTTTTAATATACTATTTAAATTTCTATTTATAACTAATTATTACTAATTAAGTATGAACATCAAGTTCTAAAACTATCAATTAGTTTTGATTATGTCTTTTCAACATGTACAAGTTTTATAATTATTACGGTGATTACTACTGTTGTAATTACAGTAAGATATATATTTCTTTAAGGTTAGAAAAAAAATGTTCTGCAAATTTTAAATATTATGAGATAAGTATGCAAATTAATAGTTTAAATAAGTTAAATAATGATCACCTAAGATGAGTCACTAAAGCAGGGACCGACAGGCTTGGAAACTAGAATTGCGGAGGGACCATTTATTATTTATTTTTTTGAAGGAACCATTTATTCATCATGATCTCCAGAGATAAAAGCAGGCCTCTTTAATTTAATTTAATTTTATTTTATTTTGCGAAAGGCCTCTATAATTATGTTAGTCATTGTATCTTTTTCTTTCTTCAATTTTTTTTTTAAATGAAGAATACAGAATTTATTAAGAAAATTATTTAGTAGGATACGGAAAAAAAAAAAAAAAAAACTCTTCTAATACTGTTTTTTTTTTATTTATTTTGGACAGTTAAATTTTTATATGTTAATTTGCATATATGCTTTTTAAGTTTTGATATATAATTTTGACATGATTAATAGACCAAAGCTACAGTGAAGCAACATGATATATACTTTTTGTATATATATATATGCTACAGCAGATTCTCTAATTTATGACCAAAACATAGTTATTAATATTATTTTTTTTATCTTATTATAAAATTCTCCAATTTGTCGAAAAGAGAATATATATATATATATATATATATATATATATTATATGTGTAGAAGAACTAACATTGCGCTACCACAACAATCAAGATCTCCGAAATTAATTATACTGCTTAGTTCGCCGCCTTTATTAATATAACCACATAATTCAACCAGAATATACAATCATATACATTTTTCATCACATTTTCTATAATTATTATGGTTTTTTTAGTTTTAAATGAAAAAAGGATAATTAATATTATTCCAAGTTATTACGAGATAATTCATCGCCAAGTAAAATGTACAGCATGGATCCGACAAGAAACCTTACAAAGTCGTCGCTTTGACTATTCTTTTTGTTCAATAATTTTTGTTCCATCAGACGAAGCAACCCCTCATCTTCACTCTTTTGAAAACCACAACCAAATTCAGCGTCAAAAGCTTTTAATTTTAATTTTACTTTTTTTTTTAATTTTTTCTTTATAAATGTACTAATAAAGCTTTGTCACCGAGAAAAAACTATGCGGATAAGGACATGTTTTGTTTTTCACTTTGAAGATCAACGTGCTTTAATAATGGATTTAGATGGTGGTGGTGGGATCTTGTACTTTTTTAAATAAGATGTTGTGGTTGAAGGTTATATATTTAATATTACTTTTTTTTAATTTAATTTGTAAATGAAATCACCAACATTGCATTTCAATTACCAAGCCCTTTCTTTATTATTATGTGTATTTTCACATAGAAACCAAGTTATTAATGAAAGCCCCAAAAAAAAAAAAAAAGTAGGACCTGATTTATTTTGATTAGAACAACACTAATTTTGTTATTCATTTTCAAGCCCAAAAAAAAAAAAAGTTGTTTTCTAATATTTTTATTTTATTCTTTTATTTTGTACTCAAATGGCATCATATGGACTACAGTACGGCTCTTCACATGATTTGAATTTGATGCATGTTTGGTCTGCAATCGATAATCCAGTTTCTTACATTTATGTTAGTTTCTCCTTATGCTAGTTGCTCTTTCTTTTTCATTTTTTCCCCTTAAAATTCGGAACGTGTCGCTACTCTGACAGATTTTGATTACAGGCCCATTGAACTTGACACTGTGTTGGAAGATAAAGTTTTCAAGCCCGAAAAAAATAAAAATAAAAAAATAAAAAACCTCAGGGTATCAGAAAGATATTCTTAAAATAACTTTGATGTTGCAATACCAAGGGAATCTCTACTATGATATAAAAGGGTATAAACACGAATTTTCATTTAAAAAAGAAAAAAGAAAAAAAAATTCCTACGTCATCATTTAATTAAAAACCCATGCCTGTAATGGTTTTCATGTCTTTAGTGGACAAAAGCTCAAATTTAGAAGGGCTATTCATATTGTGAAGTTTATAAAGCATGGATTACAACTCTATCGACAATGTCCGCGGTTCACACGTCAGTTAGCTACATTATGACATCGCCATTAAAATATCTTCCAAAGTATTCGTCTTCTTTTACTGCATTTGCATACAACTTTATACACTTCAATCAACGGCTCTGGGAATCGACTCGTAAAATAACTATCGAACCCTTTGTGCAGCGTTCCTACGAATCGCTGAAATATTCATCGGCAGAGTTAGTAATAAAAATCGATAGTGAAAATTAAATTTATGTTGAGATATGCTGCAACATTCATACCTGAATACGTTTTGGAAGTTGTCCATAATGAACCATCATGTTTCGACTAAATCGCACCAAGTCTCGGAAGCTGCAATAGTCATACTCATTTCTCTGTTTCTTTTTCTTTTTCGGGCAATAGTTTTTTTTTGTTTCTGTTTCAAACAATTGTTCATGTGACTGATTACTTTGTCATCAATCTTTTCCTTCCAAGATTCTTCATCTTGAAGTACTTTGTGTACTGCAATTTTCCGAAGCTCTTTCGAAAGACTAGAGTACTGAGGATCATCTACTGTCTCACTCGTGTCCTGAAGAAACGAAAGTCACTTTTCGGAATTCCAGAACAAAGGGTGTTGCAATAACTCAATTGCTCTTGGCCTAGCAAGAATAAGACGCAGAATTTGCATCAAGGAAAGTTTGAAACATAAGAGCTTGAATTCAAATATATTTATATATATATATATATATATTTACATGCGTACATACGCTAGAGAAAATTAACTCATTCCGACTAAGTTAAAACCCACTAGCTAGGAACCTCGGGGCTACATAATTAATAGTTTAATAGCAAGATATTATAAGTCAAAATTTATGTGAAATTTGAGTATGTCTCAAGATGAAGTTAATTGAGATGTTTTAAACTATTCTGATGAGAGTTGCTCTCTCATCTCAGTTTATTTTAAAAAAAAAAAAAAATTTCCTAAAAAGACAAATTGTCTTAGAATATGGCTAAAAGTACATCTACTAATTGAGGTTAGTAGTCGAGCCATTCTTGTTGAAGGGAAGCATTGCCTAATCTCGTTCTAAGATTCCGGTCTAATAACTGAGAAATAAGATGAAGAACTTCCGGACAATCAACCATTGACAAGCCACTCTTACTTTTTTAATAATATTTTGTGTTTGAAGGTTATATATTTAATATTACTTTTTTGATTTAATTTGCCTTTGTGAGTTTGTAATCATACGTAACATAAATTAGGTTGCAAAATGTTGAAAATAAAAAAATTGAAATCATCAACATTATAATATTTTAATAACTACCAAGCCTTTCTTTAATATGTCTTTCCACATAGAAACCAAGTTATTCTGAGAGGGCAAGGAGGAAAAAAAAAAAAGGAAAGGACCTGAGTTTGTATGATATCAAAGTACTACTTTTGTTATCCATTGTTTTCAAACTCTATTTTTAAATTATTTATTTATTTTTTGTTATTCCTGCGTATTTTCCCTGCGTACTGCACGTTGAATGGTCTACTCGCTTTTGTTTTTTCCTTTGATGCCAAACCATGTCAACGTCATTGAAAGAAAAAACTTTGTCATAATATAAAAACTCAGATGAATTTTGGCATTGATACTCTTAATAAAGTGTTATTTTTAATGTCAAATTTAACATATACTAAATTTGATGACAAGTTTCCTACAAAAAATAATCATTATAATTTCACATTTTATTTTTATTTCCGGTATCTCAAACTCTTTCATCTAAACATTATAATTTTATCATTTTTAACTAATTAAATACTAAAATTTTACTTTTATGAATTCAAAAGCTTTATGATGATGATGATAAAATATAGATATAACATTAAAAATAGTTAAAGTTCAAATACTAAATATGCTATATATTTATACTTGATTCCACCTCAAGGTGTAGGGTTCGAATTCCCCCAATCTAAGGGGGTGTTTGTTTATAAGTTTATTTTAAACTAAATTGTACTTTTTTCATCATGGTTTTTGTCTTTTTCTGAAAAAGTTTTTTGTCTTTTCTGAAAAAAATTTTTGTCTTTTCTGAAAAATTATTATTGAAACTTAAAAATCTTAAACTAAACTTATTCATCAAATACCCCCTAAGTTAAAAAAAAAAAAAAAAAGTAGCAATGATATTAACATATACATTGAATGTCTCGACATAATTAATGTCAACAACCCAAAATTACCAGGGAGAGTTTACCAACACAACTCAAAAAACACATCACATAGAACTAGAAACGACATAAAGCGGAAAACGACAACAAATTGAAAAAGACAAAACAAACGACAACAAGTATTTAGCTACAATGGCCTCTAAAAAGCACACATGATCTTGCAAAAAACTGCACTCGTGAATCGAGATAATTAAAAATAATAATAATAATAATAATAATTAAAAAAAAAAAAAAAAGCACACACACACACACAATCGACATAAATAGGGAACCGACTCTAAAACGACATCAACATCTGTGAACTTCATCAGAAAAGAAAAAGGACAACCGACCATAAAACGACACCCTGAAACGGCAAGAATATGAATACGACATTAACTAGGTTATTACAAAGATAATAATGTACATACATTGTCAACAAATTAAAGAACGAGATCGACATATAA